>LPNX010033074.1:223464-403464 GCA_001517045.1 Pseudotsuga menziesii
GACTAATGCACTAATGGAAAAACAAAAAGGATAAATGACTAAAACTACTTTCAAAGAAAAATCAATGAAAATGCGGTCTCTGGTCACAAAAGAAGCATCCAACAGACAACATCAGACCCAAGGAAGACCCAACCACACTCACAACCCACCCAGCAACTTCCCACAACATCAGACTCACCAAAAGGGAGGATGTACGCGACTGTATAAAGAACAGCTACGTATGTACGCGACTTCTGGCCAAAATTCCGCGTATGTACGTGACTTTTGGCCAAAAGCCTGCGTATACAGAGAAGGCAGTGGTAAAAAGCAGGCCAAGGCCAAACCAATAAAGGGGAGTGTCAATGGAAAAACATACTATAAAATGCGACACAGAAACAGAGAGAAACCAAGAGCAAGTCAATAATATCAAGCCCATTGTGCCGATAGAAAGCCCCAAATAAAAAACAAGGAACATCCCCAGTGGAGTCGCCAATTTTGTTACGGAGAGAAATTCCTATGGCTTGGGGTACCACAATAGACAACTATGACTCCAGAAGTCAATCTTTCCCAATATGTAGTAGAAATAAAATGTCTAACACTAAAGGATCAAACCTCGTACCTTATTCCGGATGATTGAAGTAGATCCCCGTTGAGCTTTCCAATCTTCAGCTTGAATTGATATAATACTCCCTCAACAACAAGTAAACAATACAAGCATACTATATATCATGGTGTTAGATCTATTCTAGCATATATAATCAATAATGTAAAAGCATTTGACATATTCCAATGGATACGATATTCAATCAAATACACATCATTGGACAAGGAAAGATAGTTCTTATTAATATAAATCAGAGATTACAAGATACATACAACCTCTAACGGCACGTCTACGAATCGGAGAAATTGAATCCCCCACTTGGGCCTCCACCACCTCAATCCTCCATCACTTAGATAGCAAGCTCACTAGCAAAAGGAAAACTTGGGAAGAACACAACAGTGCTCCAAAGGGACAAAGGGATGTAGACTCAAGCATAAATGTCAGCAACAATGGACTATAGTTCCGGTGCTTTCAATCTCTCTATATGCCTTCAATGTACCAAGAGGTTCCTTATATAGTTTCACAATGGATAATGAAGGGTCAAATCCGAGTGATCTCAAGGCATATGGAAGGCCAGGAGTCAAATGAGTCGAATCCATGTCAAGGAAAACTCCAAAAGGATTTGGACTTATGCACACATCCCGATGTACGCGGATATATGGGTCAAACTCGCGTATGTACGCGGTTATCGGGGAAAAAGCCGCATATATCATCTTTTATATAGTTTTTTAGGGATGATCAAGGTACCATCAAAGGATAAAATATGGTCCATGGGGTCTAAAGAGTCTGTAGCAGGACAGGGGAAGGCCATACAAAGTGTGATTCACCTAGAGTGGTGAAATCCACTATAACACACTGGGAGATATGTCAAAATACGAACAAAAAAAGTAGTTTTTTTAATGACAAATATGTCAATTCAACCATTATGGTTGACTCATTTTATTGAAATTCTATTGGTTCTTGAATTCCAACTCACAAGAACTTATTGTTAGCATGTTTTCTTATAAGGCCCATTTTAGACCCCAAATTTCCTCTAATGATTGTCTTCAGGAAGCATATGTTTATGGCCTTCTTCGAACAATGTTGCCGAATATAGTGTCGTTATCAAGTTATTGTGGGATGACATTTCACATGGTGTTCTCTCTCTTGAGGTACGTCTTGATTCACAGCTAGTGGTTTCATAGCTTAATGGCTTGTATCGTATTAGGGATCCGACATTATTATGAACGACAATTTGAGAACATAACATACATACATGTTTCAAGAATTTTAGATCAAGTTGTTGACTCATATGCTAAATATGTGTTAGATTGGCATTTGTTTCATAGACCATAAGCATATCACAAACATACATTTTTACACACATGTAAATAAATAAAATTGATCATCATAAAAAAATTTCATTAAACATCCAAAATGTGACGTCATAATACATAAGTGTCATAATACAAAATTGGGGCTTCCGAGCCACCAAAATATAATTCACAGTAGTACAAAAATGAAACAATTTCAGGTCTCTAAGCCTGAGGAGGAGGAGGGGGGTTCTGATCATGGTAGCACACCACGACTCTAGCTAGTCGTCGAAATAATTGAACCCATACTCGTGGTACACTAACCACCTGGTGCTGCATGGCCTCAGGCAAGTCCTCAACTTGCACCATGGGTGCCCTATGTGTCAAGCGTACAAAGTTTGTGTGGATGCTTTGGAGCATCCGCTACGCATCCACACCCATAATGTCATCTCCTCTTCCCCTCTGTATATGATGAGGGAAACTATCAGGTTGTTGTGGTCCAACATCTGCATACACATGACAGATTGTCACTATGTGTCGTCACACCAAAACGTGTCTTTTGAGTTAATATATCAAACAACACAAAAAAATTTAATAATTCAAAAAACATAAAAAGAGGGTTTGGGATTTGTTACCTATGTGGCCATATGCTGCTCCTGGTGGTAGGGGCATGTCCAGATCTCCCCAAAAATCTATCCCTGCATAGGGGTAGTCATCGATGGCAATGATCTGTTGCCGCCACCATGGAAAGAAGTCCGCTGGGTATGGGTTAGCCACCCTATCTCCGCCCAGTCTGCACATAACATTTTCCCAACATCATTGGGTCGGATCTCAAACTCCGTGTGGAGGAATTTCCACTCTAGGGCTTAGCCTCGGTACACGCTCAAAGAAGAACGTGCTTGGTATGCTACCGAAACTGAAGTTTCACACCCTGCCCATCTTGCAGTCACTAAGTTGCTGCTTCATGTTACTCAACAACACAGTGCTCCATCCGTACACTGTGGGTCTCATACACTCCACCGCATAGAACACTAATGGCCACAAGGCCTAATGGAGTGAAGCTAGACTGACTATCCTGCTGAGTGCCAATAGTATGGTCTTCAGTCCCAGTACCTGGATTGAGTTTTTTAGGATTTGATTCCCAACCTTTTCCATGTCTGGAAAGTAGTATACTGCAATGTACTCATCAATAGTCAGGCCACCTCCGGGCCCACAAGAGCGTAGGTTTACCACCTCTCCCCGTCGGGATAATCTAGTAATAAAATATATGTCCTCAATCTCTATAGTGAGAGACATCCCGTCAATGTGAAAAGACTCTGAGTTTGGATCCTAGTAATCTACTAGAATCTGCATGAGTCTTGGTTTGGCCCTTGGGCTTCCAAGACACCAAAACTTATACAAAACACATGCACGTAGAGCTTGTTGGGCCAATAATTCACCTTGAATAACCTCTTCTACATCTCCATGTTCCCTCTCCCTCCATTCTAGAACTATCCTGCACATAAAAAATGATTTTTGGTCATTATTTACCTCAAAAATCCTTATGCATGGCCGCATACGCGACTGTTTGCAAAATAGCTGCGTATGTATGTGGTTTTGGGAGGTTTTTCTGCGTATGGCCAGCCCTATATGCGGAAAAACCCCCGATATCCATGTGGGCCAAAACGCCTATTTTAGATTGGCCTAGAAAATAAAATTGGTCATGGAAACTAAAAAAATTTGCATGAAATGGGAAGAGGACATGAGGAGTTACCTGGAATAAACGATGTCGAAATTCGCTGGACGATGCTCCCGGAATTCGCGTTGGAAGTTTTGAGCTCAAATGGGTAAAAATTTCAAATGATATGGGATTTTTGAATTTTTTACTATTTATAGAATTTTTTTGAAATTTTTGAAATTTTTTACCCACTTTCTATAGTTTTGGACCATTTCTAACCATTTTGGACCGTTTTGGACTAAGTTGATGATGTAGGAGTCCATTTTGAGCATCGTTTTGACCGTGGTTTTGACCCGTTCATGCCGATTTTAGGTATTATGTCTAAATTGGAATATAGGTTAGGTTTCACATCTGTTTGCACTTTGCATGACCTTATGACTATTTCATTATAACCTTAAGTACGAACCCATTCTATCTTGTCATGGAACCTTCTTATTGCTTTTAGAAGTGACATGATGTGAATGGTAGAGCTTGACCATACATGGGTGCCCTAATTAGCTCCTATTTTGTATTTGGCACCCATGCCGACATTTTTCCTTTAGGGTGTGGGAGTCCTTTGTATAGTATCGCCATGATTTTGCGCAAGAGACTCATACTCCTCTTGATCTTTTTGCTGGCCTTTTTCCCCAGGACTCCCTTATGTCGAGTTGTAATTGCATTATCATGAGTTTTGCTTTCCTTATTAAACCTTATGTCAGCTTCCCTAACTTTGATTATCAGCTATATAGCCTGAGCTTGTCTCATGTATAGCCACGTAGAGCCATTTTACATATACTTTATAGCTTTATTCCCATTTTTTACCAGGAGGGGACTTTCCTCCAAGTGTCGTTATCCTACACATGTGTCTTCGCATTGGGCATAGGTATGTTCTACTACTTGGAACTAGTTTGTTTGCCCCTTAACACTCATCTCCTCCTATTCTGTAACTATAAAGCACTTTTATTCTTTTTCAAGCTTTTCAAAATATTTGAAAAAGTCCAAAAAAAAAATCAAAAAACCAAAAAGCCAGACAAAAAAAGATGTTATCTTTGGTAGTAGTTGAGTCATGTCACCTTCAAACAGAGCACTATATATCACATCTGTTGGTTGGGTTAATAGTTTGACTTTAGGAGTTGTACTCATTTCTCTGTGTTTATCTCCACTAGTTGGTTAAGCTTCCAGTCCCTATGGAGCCTCTGTCGATGCCTCCTGTGTCGCAAAGATGTACCAGTTTTGTATATTGAATCTATGTTGCCTACATTCAGTCACCATTCACCTTTATGCTCTTGTTTGAAGGAAGTTGAAACCTGAGTCGGCCATTCCTCAATTCTCTTGACTTTCCATGTCGGTCATTCCCAGTACTGTTACTGGTTTGTGCACATTATGATCGAGTCCTTCCACATTATACATCTTTACTAAGTACCTTGTGTTGGATGATGAGGGATGCCTTAATTCCCTCCTTCCAACGGATTTCATCCCATCGACTTCAAATCATTTATTCCTGGGATAGGAATCTAGATTCATTTTGAGTGCCTTGAGACTTGCAGTCATTAGTGGCAGGTTCTCTCGCCATCGACAGTTTTGGGAATACATCAATGTCCCCTAATCGATGGATTCTCTCAAGTGTTCAACCTCAACACATTTATTCACACTTTTTAGTTTGCACTCTAGTACCTTGATTCCCATTTTCATTATCGGTGGTTGATCTTGCGTCTGTTAATGGTATACATCAATGACCAGTAATCAGATGATGGACTACTATGTTTGACCTTGACACCTATATTCACATAGTAGGACATGTACTTGTAGCAGATTGTGTAGAAGACCTTCCAGACTGGTGGCATTTCATATATTCTATCTCCTTGATCATGCCATTGTTCATGAGATTTCAGCTCTCGTGACTTGATTCCAGTGTATGTCATATATCTTCACCCATTATGGACATCTTGATCCATTGTATGTCTTCAACTTTCATCGAGATCATGATCCTTTGTATATCTTCATCATGGATATTCTGATCTATCTATATTGTACGTGGTGATGACCACACATGTCATATTTTGTATCATGCCTATTCATGGCCATTGTACTCTTATGTATCTGGGACTACTGTATGTACTTGTAGTCATGTGCAGAGTTTGATTATTGTATTATACTATTGGATGGCTGTTTCTTCCACTTGGTTCTTCATCACTCCACTTCTGGGATGGACTTATAATGTATTTTGGCCATTGTATCACCTCTCTCCCCTCACACATTAGGGGGCATCTGTTACAATTGATTTTACCACACATGGTGGATCACACATTTATGGCCTTCCCTGTCCCTCTACAGACTCTTTGGACCCCATGGACCATTTTTGTACCTTTGATGTTTCCAATATCATCCCTAAAAACATGCACTATTTTCCATACGCGACTTTTAAACCTATTCTCGTGTATATACATAGTTATGACCCTCAAACCTGCGTACATCAAGATGTGTGCAAAAGGCCAAATAGTTTTGGAGTTTTCCTTGATGTGGATCCAAGTCACTTGTCTATTGGCCTTCCATATTCCTTGAGATCACTCGGATTTGACCTTCCATTACCCCATTGAAGCACTATATAAGGAACCCTTTGGATACATTGAAAGGGGAGGAATTGAAGAGCAAGAAAACTATAGTCCATTGTTGCCAGAGCTTATACTTGAGTCTACATTCCTTTGTCCCTAGGAGCACTTTGTGTTCTTCCCAAGATTGAATTTGCGTGTGAGATTTCTATCGAGAGATGGAGGATTGAAGTGGTGGAGGCCCAAGTGGAGGACTTAGTTTCTCCAGTTCGCAGATGCGTCGATAGAGGTTGTCACCATTGTAATATCTAATTTATATTAATAGAAATATCTTTTCCTGTCCAATAATGTGTATTTAAATGAATATTGAATCCATGGATGCTTTTAAATGCTTATATGTTATTGATTATATATGCTAGATTAGGTCTAACACCATTATATAGCGTGCTTGTCTTGTTTGCTGAATGTTGAGAGAGCAAATTGCTAATACAAGCGAGAGTGGAAAAGCTCAATGGGGATCTACATCAACCATCCAGAATAAGGTATGTTTCGAGATCCTTTAGTGTTAGATATTTTATTTCTCTTTCATATGGGAAAGATTGATTTCTGCGGTTACTCTATCTATTGTGGTATCCCGAGCCATAGGATTTTTTCTCCATAATAATCACCCTAGTAAAAAGGGGTGTCCTTCTTCAAAATATGCATAAAGCATTTAGTCAAGTTGGAAAAATTAACCAAGAATGTTCGCAAGAAGTTCGCCATGCCTTGAAAACATTGAAGGTGTCTAATATTACGTGGGGAAGACAATTGGAGTATTGCCTCAACCTTTAAGGGATTTATTCTTATACCCTCCTTGGATATGATGAATCCCAGCAAGTGACCAATGGTCACGCAAAAGATGCACTTATGAGGATTTAAACAAACTTGGTAGTGACGACATCTTTCCAATACTAATCTCAAACGATATGGATGATGCACTCTCAAATGAAAGTGACCAGCGAGATCATCCAAATACACCTCGATAATCGTTTTGAGATCGTGAAAAATTAAGGTCATGGCCCGCTAAAATGTAGCTCCGGCGTTTTTAAGGCTGAAAGGCATCTTCCGATATGCAAAAGTACCCCAAGGAAAAATAAATGTTGTCTTATGTTGGTCATCAGGATTAATTTGGATCTGATTATACCCAGAAAAACCGTCTATAAAGGAAAATACCTCATTTCCCGCACACTCATCCAAAATTTGATCAATAAATGGTGTGGAAAAATTATCCTTAGGACATGCGCGATTTAGGTCACAGAAATCAGTGCATATACGGATCGCTCCCTACTTCTTATCTGCCAAAATGGGATTTGAAACCTATTATGTCAAGGGAACAGGATAGATAAAACCAGATTTCAATAGTTTTTCTATCTCAGCCTTAATGGTGGGTGCTTTTCTAGGATTCACCGCACACAAATGTTGTCGAACCGGCTTCGCATCCGGATAGGTTTTGATCTCATGTTCGACAATACGAGGGTCGATACCTGGAATTTATTCATATGACCAAGCAAATATGTCACAAAACTCTTTAAACAACTCATTATACTCCTTGATCTCATCAGGGGAACAATCCACCCCAATGTAGACATTCTCAACCTTGACAGGATCGCGAGAAATATTGATAGGAATGGTTGGTGATAAATTAGCCATGTTTCCATCAACCATCGGACCAGGAGAGTTTAATGGAACCATGGGGCTACCAATCTTCTCACTAAGAATCTCCCTAAAGTCATCACACTCCATACGATCGAGCTTAGGAAGAAAATATGATCGATGATGCAATTCCTCCCAAGGTTTCTCAACCCCCGACATGTCCTCAAGAATAGCTTCATCTGATGGAAAAACATCATTGAGGAAATCATGTGAGTGAGATGACTCAACTTCCCATGTAGGCAGCACATATGAGTCCTCCTCCTCTATCTGGGAGGAGGAAGCACTAGGATCTGCAACCTGATCAAGATTCACTTGATAAGCCACCATCGTTGTAGGCAACGGCACAGTACATTCAAAAGACTTGGCAAAGAAAGAATCCAAGGATCCTCCATATGGGTAGTGCAAAAAGACACCGAATTCAATGAATAAGAAGCCCCACCAAAACTACACCCAATCATAAGAATGGGCGCAGGACAACTAAAGGTTCCCATAAGAGAAGCATACATACCTACATCCACAGTCCTAGTTGCCAGCTAAGAATAATTGATAATCGGGATAGAAGCTCCTGATGATGCATGTACACTCAGATTTTGGAATGACATTTGATCAATAGTAACAATATTCCCATTAAACAAAAATCATATCACTAGAAAGAGGGAAGAAGCTACAACTTGCATACTATACATCCAATTTTGACCCAGCAAAAGATTGTAGCCAAGGGGCACATCAACCACCTAGACCTCAATCGCGATGGTTTTCCCTCTCAATTGGAACTTTAAGGAAGGAAGAATTCCATGCAGCTGAAATGATCTACCATCGAAAGTTGTCAACATAGTAGCAGACTGAGACAAATCGAAAGAACCTAAGCCCTTCCAACAAGACAAAGACATCACGGAAGCAGCAGTGCCTTCATCAATGACAGTACATTTGACGGTCTTGTTAAGACACTCTACATGAATCAAAAGAGAAACGTAGTAAGGAAAGCGAGGTTGTACTCCCATGGTTTCAAATTTGATAGTGGAAGAATAGCTATCGTCACTAACTCCAAGAGTAGACAAAAGACTTTCCTCTGCGGAGGAAAAGTCTAAATCACTTATAATACGGACATCGCACAAGGATTCTGGCCCAAATCCTCGACAACTGAATATTTTTGGGTGGCTCAAGCATTAGGGTTGTGCCCCGAACACTTCAAGACTCCCTTAGGAATGCGAGGTGGAGCTTTAGGTTTATCCGTAGGCTTCTCGATTCGCAAAGGGCTCTCGGGTGGGGAAGGTTCTTTCCCAAGGTCTAGTTGTGATGAACCATAGTCTTTCGTATGAGTCACGACCTTAGAAGCACTCATCATGTTGATGCAACCATGAACACTAGCGGCTTGTGGTGGGTTTTGAGTTCCACTAGCTGCACAATTAGGACCAATGGTCCTTGAGTTTATATTTTGGTTATTGGGTAAAGGATTAGTTAACACAGCTGGGCCCTATGCTATGAACCTTGGGGCATCTTCCATACGAGGGTAGAAGTGAGTGAGATGGTCTTCCTTACATAACTTGCAAGGAAACTTCACCTTATGTTTAGTCTGCTTGTCCCCCCCAGCATTACGAGAGTTCTTGTCATTATTATTATCATTTTTCTTTCTTATTCCCACCCTTACGATTATTTTTTCCTTTTTTCTTATTCCTCCCAGGCTGTCGGTTTCCTTTCAAGTCCGACGATTGCATGGAGAGTACACTCGCTGATTGGGTAGGTTGAGACGAATTCATAGCTTGTACCAACGCAAACTGGTTAATTGATAATTGGCTCACTTGTTTCACAACCAAGTCCGCAAGTTTGGGACTTGTAGATCCCACAATACCATTGGCATGTAGCCTAGGCTTGAGCTTGGGGTCTAAATTGGTATAATCTCATACAAAAGTTCGTATTGAGCATAGATCAAATCCAACTCTTGTGCCCTAAATATAGCTTGTTCCTTGTTTTGAACTCTGGGTGTAGAGACATCCTTCATGATGTAAGGTAACAACTATTTGAGGAACCACTCAAGAAGAAACTCTAGTGTCATAAAGGCTTTAATCAATTGCTTCTGTCTATGGCACTCTTGAATATGATCTGAAATGTGTGTGGCCGCTATCTTGTCAAAAAGTCGACAAGAGTTCGGTACCACGTCATAACGTACATGTAGCTGAAATTGATTGAAGAAAGTCATGGAAAGGTCATCAAATAAAATGTATGCCCCCCTTGGTAACTCTATATATGATTTCGCTGCAGGCCCAGTGAGGGTGCATTGAAATAGCCTCAAACGGATTGAATCCTCATGTAAGGAATTGGAAGAGAACCAAAGGTGGAAAGTGGTGACATGCTCACCAAGATCTTCACTGGCCTTACCTTTGAACTTGGGAATGTCCAAAGGAATCTTGTTAAGGATAGCTGGCCATGCGGGTTATGAGACACAGGATCGTTCGTCAATCTCGACAAGTCAGGTAAGTTCAAAGTTGCAAGGAAAGGGAACCTAGGTTGAGCCGGTCAATGCCATGCTCCCTGGTAGTTTTGATTCATGTAAGATTGATTGCTATAAATACCATGGCCTTAGCCATAATAACCTCCTCCCATTTGACCCGTGTAGGGCTGCATGGAAGCATTATGATGTGGGGTACCTTGATTATGTGGTGCTACAAAGCCATAATTAGGGTGGTAAGCGGGTTGTTGATACCCGTACCCATAGGATTGATAGTTTTGTCCATACTGTGGTCCATAAGAATATCCATCAGAATCTCAATAAGGTGTTCCATTGGATGTCCCATGAGAACATCCATAGTTAGGGATATGGGGAGCTCCATAAGCTGGAACATGAGACAATCAAGAAACAAGTATATGACCTACTGACACAATAAGAGGTACTTGACTTTGAGATACTACTGTGTGAGCAGTTGCAGAACGAACATGACTGGTAGCAATATTCTGGCCTGAAGGCCCACATGAACTAGGGGGAGGATGTGTTTTTAAGAATGCATTTGAAGGAACAAGGTTTGAGAATGAAGGGACATGTGAAGGAATGTAAGTGGTGTTTTCAATGTTCACTCGTCTCAGTTCTGGTATCCACATAGGATTACTAACACTAGGTCTAGGATGAGCATGTGAAGTTGCCTCCACCACAGGGATGGAGGGTGCAATGTGACTAGTGCCCCCAAATATCTCCACATGGAAAGGAATGGGGTGCCCCTAGCTGTAGTCCTAGGATCAACTCCTGAATCAGCATGATGTGTCAGATCGGGGGCAAGGATATTAATCATGTCATGTCTAACATAACTAGTGCTTGTGGATTCAAAGTGAGTCTTGTTTCCTGGAAACCAATACTGACGACCTGTGAATGAGGGATCATAAGCAGATCGTGAAGGTTTTTTGTGTGAAGGATCATATGTGCTAATAGGATATTTATCCCTTACCTCATGAGGTGGAGAGGACATCTCTAGAATCTCATCATCATGATTTCCCATGGTGTGTAAATCAAAGTGAGAAGTAGTCCTCCTGGACTGTCTATTTCTCTCTCCCAAAGGAGGAGGAGATGTGGAAGGCGGAAGTCCTGCTAAATGACAAGAGCGGAGGAGATGTGGAAGGCGGAAGTCCTGCTAAATGACAAGAGCAGCAAGGTGCCGCACCCGAATCCACAATGACTCAAAAAATGAAAAGATTCAATCTAATTATGCAAACCCTAGAAAAAATAGTGTGCATGGAGCATACACCTAAAAATGTAAAGCCAAATCACAAGCAAACAAGGGTAGGATATGTGATCTCCCGAATGAAGCAGGTATGTCTCAGCTAGGAGAGGCTTGAGACTCCCATACACAACAAGCAGAGTTTTGTAAGCAATTATAGTGGCCCTTAGCTTCAATGCATATAGAGACTATGTTGTCTGGCCCCTACCTGGCCAGGACACCTGCAGAATAACCTCTGCAAATACCCCCTCGATAACCTTGGTAAGGCAACTAATGATCCGGCAGATTATTCCTCCTTAACGATCCAATATGGTACATGGTTCATAGAATCCGCGCGTGAAGGAAATCGAATGGCGGATACACCAAGAAGTCGTGCAGATCAGAAGTCGGAAGCTTTTCCCTTCTACAACGGCGGGGCTCGCAAGCCTTTCTCCGTCTGCAGCATTGGAAGTCGGAAGCTTTTCCTTTCCACAACGGCGGGGCTCGCAAGCCTTTCTCTATCCGTAGCATCGGAAGTAGGAATATTTTCCCTTCCACAACGATGGGGATTGCATGCCTTTCTCCATCCACAGCATCGGAAGTCGGAATCATTTCCCTTCCGCAACGGCGGGGCTCGCAAGCCTTTCTCCGTCTACAGCATCAGAAGTCGGAAGATTTTCCCTTCCGCAACGGTGAGGCTCGCAAGCCTTTCTCCATCTGTAGCATCGAAAGTTGGGAGCATTTCCTCTTCCACAACGGCGGGGCTCGAGAGCCTTTCCCCTTCCGCAACAGCGGGGCTCAGGAGCCTTTCCTCTTCTGCAATGGCGAAAGCCCAATACTTATGGAGCGGCGCACATAGCGACACGAGGTTTGAAAAGTCAAGGCAGAAATCGGGAGACTTTTCTATCCACCGCCCACAACTGCGGAAGAATTAGAGACAGCACCATCCACAACTACGGAAACCAAGGTGACTAATACTTCCGTCTTGAAAACCAGCCGACGGCCTATAGAGTTCGTCGGAGCCGTTGTTTATCCTCTTTCGCAACGGCGGAAGAGAAGATGACTAAGGCTTCTGATACATTCGCACGGGGACATTTCTAAATGGGTTGCAGTCTAGTGCACAGTTTTGTGGCAGCAGGATTTCATCATGAACAGCTTATTTGGCGAAGCTTTCTTGGCAGTTATGCCACAGTGGTGATAACGTGAAAGACATATGAACAACCGCTATGATAACGAATTGGCATTTGGTAGGGGATGTGAACAGTCGCATCCTCCTTAACGCTTCAGCTCATTTGTAACAGGAAGAATGAGGCTTAAATAGAGGAAGTTGGCGACCATTGGAGAGGATTTAGAGGACGATTGGGAGGACGATTGGGACTCAGATCGTTGAGAACGCAGGCTTGGAGAGTTTGCTAACCACATGCTTTTGATGTCGACCATTCTCAGTTATACTTGGCTTCTTTTTACTGTTGAATTCCAGTTTTGTAACTTTCAGAGAGGAGGTCTTGAATACTTTACTGTTAATGTCCAGTTTCTGTGATTAGTCCAGAACCACTTGTACCTTTTTAAATTAATTGGATCGGTTCCCATTGGAGAGGGACCCAGAGACGTAGCCCAGTGGAGGGGGTGAACTCTGTTATCAATTTCTGTTGGTGACTCTGGTTTTCTGTTTTCTGCTTGACATCTGTTTATCAGTCTTGTTTTTCATTCCTGTTCTAAGCATTTAATTTCTGTTAATGTTGTTCCTTTAATTAACCTGTTGCATGTATTCTTTTACAACAAAATTTTAATGCACTAAAGTTGAGGTCCTACGGATCATATTTGGTATTAGAGCTGGTTGACTGTTGTGCAAGTTTGTGAATGCTTACCAGGTCCAGGTTAAAGCTTGGTGAAGGATAATTAGTTGAAGGAGATCCTGAGATTGGCTCCAGGAGAAAATTCTCAAGAACCATGTCTTCTCCTCGAGGGGAAGAAGAAGGACATACCGAACGGGAAAAACATGTTATGTCTGAAACTGAGTTTCTAGAGGCTTTTATGAGCATGAAAGCCATGATGGAACTTCTACTTGAAGAGCGAGCAGAAAGGAAGAAGAAAGAAGAAGGATCTTCATCCAAAGATGCAGAAGTGAAGTCGGAAGAAAAGGGTAAAGGAGTAGGAGGTGATGGTGATCCTCCTGATACTAAACAGACTTTTTCTTCTTCTCATACTTCGAATAATGCAATTCCTAATATGCCTTATTTCAAATTGGATGTAAAATTTGAATTACCTATTTATAATGGAGATGTAGATGCTGAAAAATTAGACAATTGGATCAAGTAGCTTGAAGTATATTGCAGGATGCAGGGCATTAATGATGCCCCTTCCAGAATCCAACTGGCCACTTTGAGAATGAGTGGAATGGCTCTTACTTGGTGGGAGAGCAAGATTCAGCAAGATCTTCAAAAGAATGGTAAAATTATTTCAGTTTGGAATGAATTTATTGAGGTGTTGAGGAAGCAATTTGATCCTTTAGGTCACATGCATCAATTAACCATGAATTGGCAAATGTTTAGACAAGCTAAAGGACAAAGCATTCAAGATTATACTCATGAATTCAGAAAGAGGGCTATTGCATTGAATGTTTCATTAGATACACAGAAAACTCTTCTTAAGTACATTGGTGGCATGCATTCTTATTTGAAACACACCTTGTTGATGTTTAATCCCAGTAATTTGAATGATGTATGTGTTCAAGCTACCCATTTAGAATCTAGGGGTAAGCATGCTAATAATACTTTTGTGAAGAAGTCATTTAAATCTGATAGCAAGTCAAAAGGTAAAGATAAGGGGAAAAAGAAGATGGCTACTGTTAAGAAAGAAGGTGAAAAGCCTACGTGTTTGCATTGTTAGAAGGGACATGATGTCTCTAAGTGTTGGAAACTTCATCCAGAGTTAAGGCCAAAGAAGTACAGAGGAAACAAAGACAAAGGAAAAGCAAAAGCTACTGCAGCAGTTATTCAAGACTTGGGATCCAACTCAGGTGATGAAACAAAAGTTACAGCTGTCGGAATCCAAGGTAAGGATAAAAGTATCTCACTTCCCATTGATACACAATCAAGTTCGAGTGCAAGTACAATTCTGCCATCTAATTCTAAGCAAAATGATAAAGATAGAAGTGCATTGTTTCATGTTTGTGTCATTGCAAATCACACAAAGATAGATACATTGTTTGATAGTGGTTCACAAGTAAATCTGATATCAGAAGAAGTGGTTAAGAAGTTGCATTTAGTTACTGTGACTCATGAAAATCCCTATCCTCTAGGTTGGGTTACTAATGATACACGATTGCAAGTTACAAGGAAATGTGTATTAAAATTTGCAATTACTGAAAAGTTTAGGGATGAGGTAGAATTAGATGTAGTACCACTTGACATTTGTGGAATTGTACTTGGGTGTCCGAATTTGTATGACCGGAAAGTAGTCTTTTATAGAGAGCATAATAAGTATCATCTTTTTAAAGAAGGTATGGAATATATTGTACGAGCACATAAGATAAAAACCAATCTAGCAATAGTCTCTGCAGGACAAATGAAGAGGTTGGTAAATGCTAGTAAGAACTTTGTGTTAATGATGGTTAAGATGAAAAATGATGAAGTCTCTAAATATTTTGAAGAATGTGACCCTAAGCATAAATATGAATTGATTGACATCATTTCTGAGTATGATGATTTGTTTCAAGATCCAAAGGGGTTACCACCGAAGAGAAAGATTCAGCATGAGATACATTTGCAGCAGGATGTGCCACTCCTGAACATAGCCATGTACCGGATGTCTGTAATGTAGAATGAAGAAATCAAGAAGCAGGTTCAGGAGCTGATTGAGAAGGGGGTCATTCGGCCCAGCACTTCTCCTTGTGCCTCTCCCATAGTATTGGTTCCAAAGAAGGATGGGTTGTGGAGGATGTGTATCGACTACAGGGCCCTTAACAAAATCACCATCAAAAATAGGTATCCTCTTCCCCGCATTGATGATTTGCTTGATCAGTTGAAAGATGAAACTTACTTTACAAAATTGGATCTGCGTAGTGGGTATCATCAAATCCGTGTTGCTGAGCATGATGCTTGGAAAATAGCTTTTAAGACAAAACAGGGTTTGTATGAATGGCTTGTAATGCCTTTTGGGCTTTGTAACGCACCTGCTACTTTCATGCGGGTCATGAATGATGTCTTTCATTCATTCATTGATGATTTTGTAATTGTGTATCTAGATGATATCCTTGTGTTTAACGAAACTTGGGAAGAGCATGTTGTACATGTGAAGAAAATTTTAGATGTACTGAGAAAGGAAAAGATTTATGTAAAAATGTCTAAATGTGAATTTGCTAGAACTTCTTTAGTATATCTAGGCCATATCATTGGTGGAGGCCACCTGCGAGTGGACCCAGCCAAGGTTGCTATCATTGTAAACTGGCCACGGCCTAACACCATTACTAAAATCAGAATTTTTCTGGGTGCGGTTCAGTATTGGAGGAAATTCATTTCTGGGTTTTCTTCCATTGCTGCTCCATTACATGCGTTGACAAGCATTAAAGAAATTTTCCAGTGGGGAGGAAAGCATCAAAGAGCCTTTGACACTTTGAAAGAAAGAATTAGCACCGCACCAGTTCTGACATTGCCAGATTTGCAGCAGCCATTTGAGATCGAAACCGATGCTAGTGGGTTTGCCATGGGAGCAGTTTTGATGCAAGGAAGGAAGCCAGTCTGTTACCATTCAGAAACATTCTCTACTGCAGTAAGTAACTATCCGACCTATGACAAAGAATTGTATGCTTTAGTACAGAGTGTGAAGAAGTGGAAACATTATATCATGGGAAAACAGACAGTCATACATACTGATCATCAGCCACTTCAATATTTACAATCTCAAACTAAAATACAACAAAGTAGGCATTTAAGATGGATGGGGTTCTTACAACAGTTTCATCTCGTCATTAAGTACAAAAAGGGAATTCATAATAAAGTAGCAGACATGTTATCAAGGCCACCTATGAATGCTTCAATCATTCTTCAGAAGAGTTCATTAACACATGAAAGTTATATTGAACAGTAAGCAGAGGATAAATATTTTAAGGAAGTATATGCATCACTTATACATGGTAAACAGGAAGAGAACTATTATGTGCATAATCAACTCTTGTATCATCTTGGTAAACTCTGTATTCCAGAGAAAGAAAGAGTGCATGTGATCCGAGAGGCACATAGTTCATTGATTGCAGGACATTTTGGAGTAAGTAATACATTGTCTGTATTGCAGAATCATTGTTATTGGCCTCAAATAGAAGAAACTATAGCTAAATATATAAGGGGTTGTGTTATGTGTGCAACAAGTAAGCCTAGAAATAGGAAATTGGGTTTGTACACTCCTCTTCCAGTTTCTTCTCGTCCTTGGGAAAGCATTTCTATGGACTTTGTAGAGGGACTACCTATGTCTAGAAAAGGGCATGATTACCTATATGTTGTTGTGGATAGGTTCAGCAAAATGTGTATCTTAATGCCATGTAACAAGCATATTACTGCTGAACAAACAACTCTTTTATTCTTTCAAAATGTTTGGGTACATTTTGGGATGCCCATGTCTATTATATCTGATCAAGATTCCCGGTTCTTGGGAAAATTCTGGTCAACTTTATGGGAGCTTATGGACACTAAACTGAAGAAAAGTACAGCTTTTCATCCACAGACCGATGGGCAAACAGAGGTAGTGAACATAACAGTGGTTCAGTTGCTTAGAGGATATTGTAGTAAGCATCCTAAACTTTGGGATGAGCAGTTGCAGTATATACATCATGCTTACAATCATTTAGTTCATTCTTCCATGAAAAGATCTCCTTTTGAAACTTGTTTTGGTTATCTGCCAAAAACACTGATGGACTTCTCTTTTGGCAAAGATGTAGTGGATGGACATCATGATGCAGATAAAACTTTAAAGTTCATTCAGAGAATCCAAGCAGTGCAGCAGGTAGTTCAAGAACAATTGGAGAAGAGCCAGGCAAAGTACAAAGCCAGGCATGATAAGCATCGAGTTGATCATCAATTTCAGGTTGGCGACTGAGTTTGGTTACACATCACCAAAGAAAGACTGAAAGGTGAAGGTAAAAATATTAAACCTATCAGGTATGGTCCTTTTGAGATCTTGGAAAAGATCGGTACTAATGCTTTTTGCTTGAATTTACCTCCATACATGCAAATTTATTCAGTTGTCAATGTTGAGAATCTTAAACTGTATGAGCCTCCTATGATAATGGATGAAGAAATTAACATACAAATTCCTTCAGTTGATGATTTGGCACCTAAATATATGAGAGATTTGCAGGATGATGTTATTCTTGACAGAAATGTAAGAAATTCATGAAGGGGGAATGCTGAGTACCTTCGAGTGGGGCTGAAAGGAATGCATCCTAGCAAAGCAAGATGGATGGAGATTGGTAAAGTGAGGGAACTTTACCCTCACTTACTTGCAGAATAATTCATGCTTTTGGTGGTCCAAAAGCTCTCCAATGGGGAGGATTGATTCGGTGGATTATTCCTCCTTAACAATCCAATATGGTACATGGTTCATAGAAGCCACGCATGAAGGAAATCGGACGGCAGATACACCAAGAAGCCGCACAGATCGAAAGTCAAAAGCTTTTCCCTTCCACAACGGCGGGACTCGCAAGCATTTATCCGTCTGCAGCATCGGAAGTCGCAAGCTTTTCCCTTCCACAACGGCAGGGCTCGCAAGCCTTTCTCCATCCACAGCATCGGAAGTCGGAAGCTTTTCCCTTCTGCAACGGCGGGGCTCACAATCCTTTCTCTGTTCGCAGCGTCGGAAGTCGAAAGCTTTTCCCTTCCGCAACGGCGGGGCTCGCAACCCTTTCTCCGTTTGCAGCATCAAAAGTTGAAATCTTTTCCCTTCCACAACGGTGGGGCTCACAAGCCTTTCTTCGTCCACAGCATCGAAAGTAGGAAGCTTTTCCCTTCCGCAATGGCGAGGCTCGCAAGCCTTTCTTCATCCGCAGCATCGGAAGTCTAGAGCATTTCCTCTTCGCAACGATAGGGCTCGGGAGCCTTTCCCCTTCCACAACGGTGGGGCTCAGGAGCCTTTCCTCTTCCGCAATGGCGGAAGACCAAGACTTACGGAGCGGCGGACACAGCGACACAAGGGTTGAAAATTCAAGGCAGAAATCGGGAGACTTTTCCATCCGCCGCCTGCAACTGTGGAAGACTTAGAGACAGCGCCATCCGAAACTACGGAAACCAAGGTGACTAATACTTTCGGCTCAAAAACCAGCCGACAGCCGATAGAGTTCATCGGAGCCGTTGTTTATCCTCTTCCACAACGGCGGAAGAGCAGATGACTAAGGCTTCCAATACGTTCGCGTGGGGACATTTCTAAATGGGTTGCAGTCTGGTGCACAGTTTTGTGGTGGCAGGATTTCATCATGAACAGCTTATTTGGCGAATCTTTCTTGGCAATTATGCCACAGTGGTGATAACGTGAAAGACATATGAACAGCTGCTATGATAACGAATTGGCATTTGGCAGGGGATGTGAACAGTTGCATCCTCCTTAACGCTTCGGCTCATTTGTAAAGGGAAGAATGAGGCTTAAATAGAGGAAGCTGGCGACCATTGGAGAGGATTGAGAGGACGACTGGGAGGATGATTGGGACTCAGATCATTGAGAACGTAGGCTTGGAGAGTTTGCTAACCACATGCTTTTGATGTCGGCCATTCTCAGTTATACTTGGCTTCTTTTGACTGTTGAAGTCCAGTTTTGTAACTTTCAAAGAGGAGGTCTTGAAGACTTTACTGTTAATGTCTAGTTTCTATGATTAGTCCAGAACCACTTGTACCTTTTTAAATTAATTGGATCGGTTCCCATTGGAGGGGGACCCGGAGACGTAGCCCAGTGGAGGGGGTGAACTCCATTGTCAATTTCTGTTGGTGACTCTGGTTCTTTGTTTTCTGCTTGACATCTGTTTATCATTCTTGTTTTTCATTCCTGTTCTAAGCATTTAATTTCTGTTAATGCTGTTCCTTTAATTAACCTGTTGCACGCATTCTTTTACAAAAAACTTTTAATGCACTAAAGTTGAGGTCCTACGGATCAACTAAGGTCACCTCAATATAATCAATGCTCAGGTGAACAGTCGCAGGTGGGATTGACCGTATGGGCAGGGTAGCAAAGCTCGAAACTCTCAAACGAGCCCCTAGATACGAATACAATCCTGGAAATATATCTGGTGCTACTCAGTTACAACCAAGGGTCATCCCAATCATAACCATTCACACTGCCTCATGCTTAACTCCTGTGTAAGAGGAGGATCCTGAGAAACACTAATTATATAAAGGAATTTCACACTCTCACCTGGATAGACACCTAATTGTTTTGTTTAGTGGTCTTGGAGAATTGACTCACAATTAACTATTCCAAGACCCTAAAACCTAGTCTTGTTAGTGCACCTTAAAAAAGAAAAGAGTGTAATTCATTTTATTATGCGTTTATTTTAATTGGATTAATTACTCAAAGGGTAAATGGATGTGCAACTAATGATGTTATGACACAACAAGAAGTAAAATGCACACCTAACAATCAATGCAAATGCACTGTGTAGAATGAAGAATAGGGTATGCTACTACATGAAGTGCAAAATTTTTCCTTCAAATGAATATGCAATCATTCCTATATGAAAATATGACTAATATTCACCAAGCAAAACTAATGCAAGTACCATGCTAATGCAAGATGCAAACAATGCATAACAATGCAAAAAAACAAAATGTTTTTGTATTTTTGAATTAAATGAGATAAAAAGCAAAAGTATGACTCTACAAGCACTCAAAAACAGTACCCAAGAAAAGAACAAAGGTAAAAGAGACCTAATGCACTAATCCCAAAACAAAAACTAGAAAATGAAATGACAAGAACATTCTAAAAAATTAAACTAAAAGAGGTCTCTGGTCAGAAACACGGGTGTTAACAGACTCCAAAAGGATCAAAGAAGACTCAGCAATCATCCAAACTCACCCAACAACACTAATATTCCCAAAAAATCAAAAAATCATAGCATACACAACTATTCTTAGTAAACCTGCATACATACGCGACTATTCCAAGAAAATCGGTGTGTACACGTGACTGTGAAATAAAAACCCCCGTACAAGAAAAAAAAGAGAGAAAAAGAAGGTAAACAGACAAGCTGAGACAAAATTTACTTCTACAGGACACTACTAAGAAAACATGCCCCTAGACACGACTTAGAAACAGATAAATTAGAGTAGTTCAAGTACATTGAATGCCGAAAAAAAAGAAAAACCCAAAGAAAAATAACTAGGAACCTCCCCGTTGGAGATGCCAATTATGTTACGGAGAAAACATCCTATGGCTTGGGGTGTACCACAACAGACAAAGAGACCACATAAATCAATCCCTTCCCAACATGCAAGAGAAATACAACATCTAACACTAAAGGATCTCAAAACATACCTTATTCCGGACAGTTGATGTAGATCCCTGTTGAGTTATTTCCAATCCCGCTTGTGTTAACAATTTTCTCTCTCAACAAAAGAAAACAAGACAAGCATGTTATATAATATAGTTTTATGCCTACTCTAGCATATATAATCAATAATGTATAATAAATTAAAAGCATCCATGGATTCAATAATCATTTAAATGCACATCATTGGACAAGAAAAGATATTTCTATTAAATAAATTAGAGATTACATAAGTGGCAACCTCTGTCGGCACGTCTACAAACTAGAGAAACTGAGTCCTCCACCTGGGCCTCCACCGCCTCAATCCTCCATCTCTCAATAGCAAGCTCACAAGAAAAGGTAAGCTAGGGAAGAATAGAAAGTGCTCCAAGGGACAAAGGGATGCAGACTCAAGTATAAGCAAGCTACGTCAACAATGGACTATAGTTTTCTTTCTCTTCAATTCCTCCTCTTCAATGTATCCAAAGGGTTCCTTATATAGTGCTTCAATGGGGTAATGGAAGGTAAAATCCAAGCGATCTCAAGGAATATGGAAAGCCAAAAGGCAAGTGACTCGGATCCACATCAAGGAAAACTCCGAAACTATTTGGCCTTTTGCACACATCTCGATGTACGTGGGTTTAAGGGTAATATTCAAGTATATACGCGAGAAAGGGATTAAAAGTCGCATACATCAAGGTACAAAAATAGTCCATGGGGTCCAAAGACTCTGCAGAGGGATAGGGAAGGCCTTAAATGTGTGATCTACCATGTGTGGTAAAATCAGCTGTAAGAACTCATAAAGAAATATTTTCCTAAGTACTCATGCAAAAAAAACAAGCTAGTTGACTTCTTTTGTGTTTTTTAATATGATTTTGAAAAAGAAAGAACATAAAATAGCTGAAATGAACTAATTTCAAAGAGGATACATATATTATATTTTCACACCAAACCTTTCGAAGAAAAGGCTAAGCCAGTCATGCATCCAAAAACTATAAATCAAACATAATTCATTTTCACTACAAATTCATTATTGATGAAAGAACTTAAATATGAACTCAAAATATGAGATCAAGCTACCAAACTCTTAGATCCAATAGGAAAAGAACAAGAAAATTACACAACAAACTTCATAGAAGCAAAAAATATGAAAACATGTTCTTTAAAGGAGTGATGTACTTACCTATGCGCACTATGTATAGCTGCACCAAAGTGCCAGTAGGTGGACAACGCACTATGTTCACCGAGTAGAGGCACCTATGACACTCTGTGTCATATGGAGGAAGGTGCCAGTGGTGCTTAGTTCCAGGGTGTAGGAGGCTCTTGAGGGGGACGATGCTCTGTCAAATATGCCTAGGTGCACCGATGGATTCACCAATGGAAAGATTCCAATCACCCACAAAGAAACCAAAAGGATTGAGTAGGATTCATATAGAACTAAAGACAACTTCAAACAGAAGCAAATTTATGAAAAAGTAAGGTGGATCACTCACCTTAATAATCCAAATAGGTCAAAAAAGAGGCTGAAAATTTTACAAGTGAGAATTATACTAACAGTTATAGATCTAACTGTATATGCTTCATATCTAACTGGAACTACTCTAGATCTGACTGGATCAAGCTATCCCCAGTATGGTTGCTAATTTTTTTTGTAGGAATTCTACAACCGGTACGAGCACTACTTGTTACTCTATCATGTATGGTACAAGTATAGGACAAAACACCACAGTAGTATATCCTTTCCCTATATGGTTAATCTACTAATGAAATCTCTCTTATAGCTTAGATCTACAAGATTTAGTCCTTTTTCCATTGCTCTCCATACGGTCCTCGGTACCTGTAAAGAAGCATCAAGAAAAAAATACAAACAAGATGAGAGTAATTAGATAGATTAATGATCTATGCTAGGGATCAAGGAATCCAACAATATTTAACTGATATTAACAAAAATCAAATACGAGAAAGGGGAACACTTTTGTATTAATCAAATAAGAAGGTAAAGCTACAACCAAATCCTTGATGTTGATAGCTTTGTCTTCCACAATAGTCTTACAACACATTCACAACACTCCACACTCACCCAAAGCTTTTAGCACACAAACTCACTCAACTTTTCCTCAATACCAGACTTCAATCCAACATCATAAGAATGCCATTCTTGGTCTCTGGATGCACTCACTCCATGAAGGATTCTTTTATAGGCCAAGGAAGGTCCACATGGGATGAGATTATTTAGGAAATGGATAGGGGATGATCCCTATGGGTGAGGAGGTCAAGTTCGACCTCTCCCTAGCTGATAGGAACCAGCTCCATGAGGGCTTTCATATGGAATATTCTTGAATCTTCCTTTTTTCCCATTTTAGCTATGTCGGTTCTTTCTACACATAGGGTGAAGGTGTCAGTGCTCCTTATGAACAGGTTATAGGCACTGGTGGCACCTGATGTTAATGGACAATAGGCGTCGATGCTCTGTCATAAGGGAGAAAGTGCGCCAACCTACTCAATAGTGGGAAAAAACATCCAGAAGAATCCCTCGCCAAGTTCTATAAAGGGTGCTCGGGAATCAGTAGATATTTTAGGTGCAACACTCATATTATATAAAATTTAGTACCCACCCACATCCTTTGTGGGGAGGCCAATTCTATAGGGTTCAACATGGAAGTACAAGTAAGCCCCACCCTTTGGAGAAAGAATTTAGCCATCAACCCAATAGCTATAAAATTAGTAAGCTATTTCAGACTGCATACACTTCAGGGAGTGGGGAAACAATTTTTTTTTCTCTCTACATAGAGAAGAAACAAAGGATAAGGATAAAAATCTCTACTCGGATTTGTAGAAACCCTTTTAATTCAAGACATCTAGTCTGTTGAAAATTGAAAAATAACAAGTATCGATCTAATTCATACAACCCATTCAAACATTGCTTCCACATGTAGAAAAACAACATAAAACAATAATACCAGATGTAATACAATATGGTTCGATCCTGCCTTGAACTCCCACAACTTTGTCGCACATACAACCTCGAACCGAGATCTATAGACACTACCTGGGGAACTCCTCCAGAAATTTTCATCCGCAAACATGACTTGGATTCACTTCCTTATGTTTTCACACACAAACATTTCCAAATTACAACAAGAGAACAATTCCAAAATTTCTAACGACCCAAGAATTCCAGCAAGAGAACCCACTCTCAAATCTCTAAATCAGATGACCACAACATAATGAAAACACCACCCTTGATCACCAGCTTCCATTCTGTTATAGTAGAAGCTTAAAAATTACATAGATCGAAAAAAATAAATAGATAATACTGACAAACACATAATAATGAACATAAATATTTTACATGGTGAAACCATCAAGAGGGAAACATCCACAAAGCAAGTGTATCGGTCTTCTTGTTATTCAAAGACGAAGATTACAATCCTCTTTGCAGTGGCATATAGATATTCTTATCTTCTAGATTCACATAAACTCTTCAATATCATCTATTACCTTTATGGAATTACACATAGCCATATACAATTGTCCATTCTAATTTTTGTTCCCTTAAAGCAACAAAAAATCAAAATACAAAAAATTGGACAATGCTAAATTGATAAAGTAGGAAAACATCAATTGTTGCTAAACTCAAAAAATGCCAACTCTTATATTTCTAGGAAATTGTTTGTCATCATTATCTACAATCTCCACATTGACAACAATTTACCTGATACCTTTCTATATCTCTTTCATCACCTTCTTTGCAAGCCAAGAGAAGTTATGCACCACTGCAACTTCTCTAATGTGACTGGTTTTGTGAACATGTCTACACAATTATTTTGAGTGTGGACCTTTTCAAGAAGTAATCCACCTTCATCAATAACCTACCTTACCAAATGATACTTCACAGTAATTTGTTTTGTTTTATTGTGATAAGCTGTAATTTTATCCAAATGAATAACACTCTTACTATCACAGAAAATTTTTACCTTATTATGTATCCTTCCAAACTCACCAATAAAACCTTTCTACCAGATTTTCTTCTTTGCAAGAATGTCAGGCATATACATATTATGCCTCTGTAGTGGATAAAGCAACAACATCTTGTATGATTGACATACAAATTATAGGACCACCTGCAAGAGTAAAGACATAACTTGAAGTAGATCTCCTCTTTTCCAAGTCACCTACAAAATATGAATGAACATAAACACAAACTTCATCACTTGAACTGTCAAAGGTGATACAATAATTTATTGTAACTTTGAGGTACCTAAGTACCCATTTCATTGTTGTCCAATGCTATTTTCCTATATTTGTCAGGTATCCACTGAAAACACCAACCACATGTGAAATATATGGTGTAGTACAAAGCATCAAATACATCATACGTCCTACTGCATTAGCATATGTTACACAAGACATATATTGTTTTTCTTCATCATTACTAGGGCACAAACCTAAATAAAGCTATTAAGGAGAAGACAAAGGGATGTTAATTGATTTCACTTTATCCATACCAAATATTTGAAGTATTTTCTCTACATACTTCTCTTGTGATAACTACTACTTACCATTTTTTATGTCTCCATGTATCTCCATGCCTAATATAAGTTTTCATACTCCTAGATCCTTTATATCAAACGTCCTAACCAGCTGATCCTTCAACCTCGTTAATCTCATCCTTATTCTTTCTTCCAATGACCATATCATCAAAATTATAACACCAAGATAATTAACTTTTAATTTTTCAACCTTTTAAAGTAAATACAATGATTTTTACTCACTTATAGTAAAATTTTGGATCACCAAATTGAAGGAATCAAACTTCTTATACCACTACCTAGGAGATTGCTTTGGGCCATACAATGACTTTCTGAGCTTGCAAACAAATATTCCTTTCTCATTTTGAAAAAAAAAGTGGTTGTTCCATGTAAATGTCCTCATCCAAATATCCATGTAGAAATGCAATTTTAACATTTAGATGCTCTCACTCAATATTAATTAAGGAAACCATTTCTAACACTAACAGAATAGAGACAAGATTAGTGACTCGTGAAAAAAATTGATGGAAATCAATACCTTCCTTCTGAGAGTAGCTTTTTTCTACAAGTCTCGATTTGTTTTTTGAAACCTTGTCATCAACAGATTTCTTTAGCTTTTAGACCCTTTGCAACCAACAACCTTTCTATCCTTTGCAAGTTGCACCAGGTCCCATGTTTTATTCTTTTCCAAGGCATCCATTTCTTCTTTCATTTCTAATTTCCACTTAACACTTTTAGACTCCTTCATTGCTTCATGATATCAACTAGGTTGTCCATTGTTAGTAATCAAAGCAACAGATGTAACAAAATCATCATACCTTTTTGAAAAAAATATGACAGTGTGTATAATTTCGCAACGATAGCTCTAACAATTCCTTAATTTCTTGGAAATTTTCTATCTCTGCATCTTCTTCTTCATGAGCATCTTCATGATCCTCCTCTCTTATAGATGACTAAGTCTACAACTGAATTTGTTGAATATGTGGTTCTTCTTCCTGTTTCGTTTCACCATCTTCCAATTCTGACTTCATGAGTGACATTTCATCAAATACAACATCTATGTAAATGATGATTTTGTGGGCAGTAGTATGCCACAATCTGTATCCCTTAGAACCATCACCATATCCAACAAATACATACTTCTTTGATTTCGAATCTAACTTAGAACGTTGAATGTTTGGAACTAGAGAATAAGCATCACAACCAAAAACTTTAAGATTCGAATAATCGCAAGGGTGTCCTGTCCATACCTCTTCAAGAATATTACAATCTATTGCAGTAAGAAATTCCTTTGCCCACAATTCGTGCTGCAACTTGGGATTACTGAGAATACACCTTACTCTATCTAGAAGAGTCTTGTTCATGCATTCAACAACACCATTTTGTCATGGAGTATATACTGTGGTTTTATGTCTCTATATCCCATCTTCCTTGCAATAATTCTCAAAATCCTTAGATGTGAACTCACCTCCATTATCAATATTTAAGCATTGCATTGTCCTACTTGTGCTATTTTCAACCAAATCACTAAACTGCTTAAATACATTGAACAAATCAGTTTCTCTCTTCAATAAATAGATCCAAACCTTCCTAGAATAATAATTTATAAATGTCACAAAGTATGACTATCCTCCATAGGAAACTGGAGGGGATGGACCCCAAACATCAGAGTCAACGTAATCTAGGATACCTTTGGTAACATGCATTCATGGCTTAAACTTATGCCTATCTTGTTTACCAAACACAAAATGCTTGCATAAATTAAAATTCAGAAATTTTATACTATGGAGTAGCTTACGATCCATAAGTACCTTCATTTCCTTATCACTCATATGTCCCAATACCTAGTGCCATAGATGAGCAAGGTCACTTGCAGCTTCAGACACAACCACTACTTGAATTACCTCATAACTCCCTTCTAGTTTATATAGGTTCCCAATACTTATTTATTTCATGATCTGGGTGACTAGGCGCACGACGGGGAAAATAGTTCGACTGAATGAATCGAGTACTATAATGGAGGAATAATATTAAGAATAAGAGAAGAAGGAAATACACTCACTACAACAAAAACTGGATTTAGTGTCGAATTTAGCGCCAGATTTTAGTGTAATTTTTTCCCAATTGTGATGAACAATCTGGCGCTGAACTTGGCGCTATTGTACATTTTCGTAAAACGCTATCTATTGCATCTTTTTTTTATGTCCTTTTAACATCCATTTTTGCGCCCAATTTTTTGCATCTTCTGTTTCGCCTTTACTTCTGCCCAATTTTGCAATTTCTATTGCATCTTTTTTTCCATCCTTTGTTACATCCTTGTTTGCATCCAGTTTCACGCTCAGTTTTGCATCCAATTTTGCGTCTTATTTTTCTCCTAGTTTTTCATTGAGTCTTGCACCCAATTTTGCACCATGTTTTGCATAAAATTATGTGTCCAATTCTGCATCTAACGTTGCATCTAGGATTGCATCCAATTTATGGCCCAATGTTGCATCTAGTTTTGCATCCAATTTTATTTATAATGTTGCATCCCCATTTGCATCTAATTTTGTATCTTGTTTTACGTATTTTTTTGTATCCATGTTTGTGCCTAATGTTTCATCTCATTTTACGTCGTATTTTTCATCTAGGTTTGCACCTAGTGTTGCATCCCGGTTGATGTCTTTTTTTGCACCTATGTTTGAGTCCAATGTCGCACCCAGTGTTGTGCCTAATGTTGTGCCTAGTTTTGCATCCATGTTTGTATCTAATATTGGATCTAGTTTTGTGTCCAATGTTGCATCCCATCTTGCATTCAATATTACGTCTAGTTTTACATCCAATGTTTTGTCCCATCTTGCATCCAATATTGTGTCTCATTTTAAGTTTTTGTTTCCGCCAAGTGTTCCTTCCATTTTTGCACGTGGTGTTACACCTAGTTTTATGTCCATCGATACACCATATTTTGTGCTCAATTTAATGTCCAATTTTATGTCTAGTTAGGAGTCCACTTTTGCATCTACTGTTGCGTTTAGTTTTGGACCTAGTATTGCATCTAGTTTTGAGTCATTAATTGTGTCTAGTGTTGAGTCTCTTTTAGCATCCAATTTTGCGTTGTGTGACATCCATTTTTGTGTCCATATTTGCGTCTGACATAAGGTCAACTTTTGCATCCACTTTTTTGTTTGGTGTGACATCCACTTTTACATCTTGTTTTGCATTATTTGTTGCATATAATATTGCATCCATCTTGCACTACTACATTTTTTACCTTTATAAATACATTCCAATATCATTAGGGCATGGAGGAATCGAACCACCAACCTCCTGCTTGTAAAACAGGTGCTCTTCCATTGAGCTAGCACCCTTTAAGAATCGGGAAGAGGAGCAATATTAACACATAGATTTGATCATTTGTAATTCTAATAAAAGACAATAAGATCCAAAGACATTTAAGCTTAAAATCCATTTTAATTTTTCAAACACACTAATAAGCACAAAAATATACCGTCCTTAGGAAACAAAATATCGTAAACAGTTACACAATCTATTAAACTGGTCTACAAAAGAGTCTTAGAGAACAACATAATGCATTGATGCATACCTAATAACCTAAAATTGATATGGACAAAGAATAAGGGATGTGTTTAAGAAATAGTTGTAGAATCCAATTGAAGATGTGTGTGTTGCTACATAAATTTTGTTATTCATTGATGAGGTAATTTTGTTCAGCAATGGGATGGTAAGAGAAGAACTCATGAATGGTTACTAAAAGAAGATGCCTCCAAACTAAATAGTGATACAAACTAAAGATAAACTTGGGGAATATTTATTAAATCTACCAAGAAGTACATATAACTCCATTATACCAACCATCTACAAAACCTGTACCTACTATAGCTTCAAAATCAACCACTATCTATAGAATAGAGACAACACATTCACATCCCAGCTAGAATAGACCATACCGTAGTCATGGCCTATTAGGAGAGGGTATGCACATTCAAAAATAAGGTTTATCAACCCTAGAAGAATGATGCCTAAGTGAACAGTCCAAGAGCAGCCCAGGAAAATGAACACGGTCTACTTTATCATCAACAAAATGGAATTATCATGCATTCTTCATGTGCTAACAAATGGAATTCAATTGAAAGGAAATTGTGAAATTATTAGTGAGTCCAATATGACTACAACAATAATCCAGTTCAAATGATGGAGAAAAAAAAAATTCTTAGCTAGATGCAGGGTCCTTGATGGACTTGGAGTAATGTTGGTGGTAGCAATTCGAATGAAGACTGAGCCAAAGAAGTTGAATGGAACAATGGCCAACAGGTGGGGAGGAAAAGGTTCAATAAGAAACCACCAACAATCATCATAATAGATGAAGCAAAAACATAAAATAAGTGAAAAAACTGTCAAGTTGAGATTTAATATAAGAATGTGAAGTTCTTATTAGGAATGTGGGTCTGCCTAAGTTTCGATATGTCTCATTAGAAAGCTGGTAAAAGAGATTTTCAGAAAATAACAAATTCTAATCTCTAGTGTTGTTGATTTTTCCCTTCAAGTTAATTGTAGGGAAATGTATCAGAGAGTTTGAATTAAATTTTAATGTCCTTGTTTCAAGTTGTGTGGTGAGCAAAATAAACTATAGTAATTATCTGTAAAATCACCTAAGTGTGAAAAGAAAAATTAATAATGCCTAGTGAAGTGGTAGAAAAAATAACACTATTTGGTTATACATATATTCATGTTGCGTCAAGTGGTAGATATAGGAAACATGCTCTAGGGGGGGCCTACCACATACATGAACATACAAATGCATTTGGTATGGCCCTGAAACACATCTGGTACAAGGTGTAATAAAATCTGGCAAATACAAGCTATCGATAAAATCCTGATTGCAATTTATGGAGGGAAGATAAGAGCAACTCTCATGAATTAACTCAAGGTGCATTTCCAAGACTTCGGATGATTAGGCGAAAGTTACTGAGGACAATAACAACCATTGTTGTTCATAATATATACTTATCAGTTTGAACATTCATGCACATAGACCTCATGATTCCTAACACATCATCTACACAATTATTCACTTGCAACAAATCCATTGAAGAAAAGATAGAAGACTACATTGCAATGAAATATATATCATCAACAAATAGCATCATGAGGCCACTACTCCATTCATTCTTGTCATCAACAATAACATTTGTACAAGAATTTATATTATTTTAGTGTAAACAAGTTAATACAAGGTTAAAGGCTACAAAATGCAACATAAAGTATCTATTTGGTAATACCCAAAATATACTACTGCATTATGGATCCTTCTTTTCTAGGGAAAACTATCACATTTTATTACTATATAAAGCACAAAAATGTTTTCTATGGGTGTTGTAGCACAAAATACAAAATATAAATCTTACTTTGCTTTGTAAACCAAATCTTAAACTATCCACTAAACATAATGTCCCTTTTAGGAAAACAAATATAGTCTTCCTTTAAGATCTTTTAAAAAACTAAAACTATAAGATAAAAAAACGCAACTGGAAAATTTTGAAATAAAACTACAAAGGTCAGATCTAAAAACCTCCGGCATGCCCTCATTGAAATTTACAGCGAGAAGTACCCCAAAGTGGATAAGTAATACCTCTTTGGATATAGCATCAACTCATTGGTTTAATTCTCTGTAATGTGGTAGATTTTGAAAGTATTGAAGATCTCAACTATCTCCTTAAGACATTATGAAGCCTTTACATTATATACTTGTAATCTCATACATTGGGTTCATGTTAGTTTTTGTCTAGTTGGCAATGTAGTAAAGGCAATATTCTAGTCAAAAAATTGTTTGATACTCAATATTGTGCAGTCTTTTGTCAACCCAAACCTCAAAACTTTGGATTGTTCTGGATTGTCTAGATACTACCTTCTGTGGTCCCTATCTTTCTTTATTTTTATAATTGCTTACTGTGCACTAGCTATACAAGTTTGTGCCTTTTCCTTGTTCGATGTATCTATGTCAGAGACTCATACTTGTGTCCACTTGACTATCTGCAAAATCATTTTTCCTTTATAGCTCTTTGCATTTTTTAATGGTGTTTGGCCTAAAAGAGCATAATTATTACTACACCTTACACCCAAGTTGGAAAACGTGATGGCCTAAAATAGCATAATTATATAATGCTGTATAAATGAAATTGAAAAGTGTTGAAGATGGGTATTGATTGAACACCTTTATGAAGGTGCGTAAATGTAGGGGCCAGTAGTAAAAGAAAGAGGGGCTTCACAGTAATGGTGAACAAGGCAAGAGAAGAACATCAAGACATTGCAACTGTAGTAAATTTGTTGGGCACACATTTAAATACATATAAGCACAATGCCTTAATGAATATGTCACCCTCAGTCTTAGACAAAGTTTTCATTTGGAATATAGCAAAACAACAATAAATAATCTGGTTTTTACAATAAACAGTCATAAAAAGAGGTCTCTCACAATAGTCTGAGGCATGGGATTAGTCACAAAAGAAAACCCCTGTAGCAACTAGCATTATAATCTAGGCAGATTTCCAATAGGTAAGGATGTTGCAAGCCTATATCTTTCAGTATTCCCTATAGCAACTTCAACATCAATTGGAGACCAAATGATAACCTTAAATGAATTTATCTTACAACAATAAAAAACAGTAATTTGAAGACTAAAAAGGATTGCAGCTGTGGCATAAACATGTTTACCCTTGGATGAGTATGATGGTGCTATCATGGAGTAGATTGGGACCAAATTTGTCACTTTATCCTTGTGTTTTCCTCTACTATCTCAATGAAGAAAATCTTGGGGATTTTTATATGGCTGTTTAAATGTACAAGGATGAGGTTGAAGAAGCAATGATGCACAATGCCTTAAGAAAGCATGTAAAACAACTCTTATTATATTTATAAGGATATGCTCTTGATCTCTGTTTAGTGGTATCCCTATGGGAAACCATCCAAAACTCCACAAGACCTCACCATGTGCTACTATGTTCCCATGTATACTGTTGCATACGCTTGTATCCTCCTATTCCATCAAGTATCTTGTATTCAGGACTATAACCCAATGTGTCTCCATAGCTATCTTATATCTTCCTAGCCAATTTAGCAATGCATATACACCCATGATGTCTGGTCCACATGGTAGGTGCTTAACTATGCCCTTCATGATTAATCCTTTCTCCAACATAAGTGGCTCGTGATCACGTTCATGGTCCAAGCCCTCTATGTCACATCTCTCCTCATTCACCTACAACTTTGAAGGCTCCTCATGCATAATCATCAAAGGTCGTTCCCCCAAATCATGTGTGACACTCATGCCCTCATGTGTCACTCATGTCATGAGAGCCCTATCATTGGTGACCAAGCACCAATCCTGGTGTTCCTTCTTAAGGATAATGAAGGCAAGGTAACCACATGGAGATGAGCTAGGCTAGATGTAGCTTGATTCAAGAAAATATTTTAGTTGGTGCTCAACCTCAAGGAGGTTAAACAACATGCAAGAGAGTTAGAGAGAACAACATTGAGAGTTAAGTCAATGGAGTGCTTAATTGTGCTTAATATTGCATGTAGGAGGCAACCCAATAGGGGGAGTAAAAACATCAACAAACTCATTAATCAATGGAATCATTTCAAAGGGAGGGGACTACATATCATTACCAAGGACCACTAGGCAGATGATGCAGAGGGACAAATATTAATGTACACTGAACCATAGCATCATTCCCAAAGATAAGAGTTCATAGATCTTAGAATCCTTGAAGAGCTTATAAGTATTGCACCCAACATCATAAAAAGGCTTAGTGTTGATGTTAGTAGGGAATGCCTAATAAACAATTCCAAACAATTAAGAGGGGAAACATCTCAATGGATGATGTTACGAAAAGCACCAATGGAAAAGGTAATAGTGCAGTGTTGATTACCCAGCAAGCAAGGGACATATTTGGGTCCAACCTAGATGATAAAGGAAGGGTAGGGAGGTAGTGGGTAGCTACAAACATTTGACACTCATGGGATATGAAGTTATTTTAGCTCCCATTATCAAGAATAAGGGTAGAAAACTAATATTTGACTTAACAATTATGCAAAAAGAGGAAGTCATCGAGGGGTTGTGTTGGGTCCCTGGCTATGAGAAGTAGTCAAGAATCTGCAATGGTAGGGTTGTCTAGTGAAATTACCTCTTGTGCTTTATGCAACTAAGGTAAGGAAATCTACATTAGGGCTAGGCTACTCATCAATAAAGAGGGTTTTGGCAACACGTTGATGTCGAAGAGGTCTACACTTAGTAGTATAATGGATATGTGTCCTTTGATAGGAACACCAACAACCAAGACGAGAAGAGAGGGAAACACAATAAGAGGTAGAGCTAAAGAGATAGTGGGTGGGATTGATGTGGAATGAAATTTAGGGCTAGAAGGTTGCAAGGAGCAAGAATGTTTATCAAATTTTCTTTCAAGAGATAGGGCACAAAGGAATGCTTGGTCAAGAATGGTATTATCAAATAAAGCCATCTCATTTCTAAAAAATGGTAACAACCCAACAACAACCAAGACAAGAAGAGAGGGCAATACACTAAGAGGTATAGTTGAGGAGATAGTGGGTGGGGTTGATGTGGGATGCAATTGAGGGCCACAAGGTTGCAAGGAATGAGAATGTTTATCAAATTTTCTTTCAAGAGATAGGACTAGAAGGAATGCTTGGCCAAGAATTTAATAAATTGTTTAATGGTCTGATAAGGAGCCAATAGGAGTTGTAGCCAACATCCAAATGATTTTTTAGGTATCTAGGGAGGTAGAAATGCCTACATAGGGCTTGACAAAATGCATCCCAAGTGGAAATACAATTACAAGAGGAACTCCCAACCTATGAAGTGTTGAGTTCAACATAGAGGTCTAGAGATTGAACGTGGGACTACCACGTGCATATAATTCCTACTACACCATCCAATTGATACTCAATGATTTGCAGCTTGAGTTCTTTAGGTATATCTAGACAAGCCTTGAAATATGCATATCAGCTACGAATCCAAGCATCTAGCACTTCACCTTGCAACTAGGCATCATACTTAAATAGAGTATTGTTAGTGTCTAGCTAGAGCATTGAAGTAGATGCCCTAGATTGTCTATGTAGGGCTTCAATGAGTGCAAGTGTCAAATCATGAAGTGACTTGGATTGAGTAGAATCAACATCTTCAAGGGGGGCTAGGCTCTTTATGAGGCATTATATGCACATAGATTTGGAAAAAATTGTGCTTGGCTAGGATGAAAGGGCAAACTTCTAGAGTCCTAGAAAAAGAAAAATATTATGCGATTCAGGTGGTTGTTGAGCCAAAGGAATAGAATCACTTGCTAGTGAGAATTATTGTGAGGGCACAAATCCATGAAAGGGCTATGGAAGCCAGGAGTGAAGTGCTCTAATACAAATGATTTAAAACCATATCTTGCTAAGAAATATTATGCAGAGCATAGAAAATATAATGAATAGAGAAAACCCAAAACCTATTCATGTTCATTCTACTAGCAAAAATCCTCTTATAGATGTCTACAATGACAAAGCCAAAAATAACTAGCACACTACCAAAAGCATAGCTCTACATGGCTTATTTGAATTTTAAATATATTAACTAATTAATGAACCTAGTAGCTATGCCCTTAGAAAATCTAGGGGGGAGTGTTGTCAATGGTCATGAAGCAGTGCACTCCTTGGTATGGTTGTCCTCAAGATACATCAGATATGATTGCAATATTTTGTTGCTTCCTTATATGCATAATGTTGGCTTGTGTCTTATTTGAAACAATGGCGGAGTTCTAGACTCTTTTCCCCAAAAGGCAAGTTTAAGTCTCTTTGATTTTGTAAAGCTCTTTGATTGATCTTTGTCGCTACAGCCTTGTTAGATCACTTTTGCTTCATAGTTTGTTGGAGCACTCTTGTTCTTGTCACTGCAGCCCCGTTAGACCACCTTAAGCTACAAGACTCTTATGTTGCTTGAATAACTTTTGTTGATCATTAATATTTTTTTTCCTTTTATAGCATCTGCCTTGCATCTTTACAACTTCAGCGAATTTAATTCTCTTGACAGTTATGAGCAGTCCCTTTTGCTTCCTTTTTACACTTGCATTGTTTGAAGCACTGGTTCTTAGTTTGCCTGGATCATTCATATGGATCTTCAACACTTGAAGCTTCACCAGATCCTTTCAGCATCAACAATGACCATCTTCTAAGTCATCTTTTGGACTGTCCTTTTCCAGCTTACTCACCATCCAGTTCAATATCAGCACATATATATACATGCATTTCATTTAGAAACTTATCTAGGATCAATTTAATGACTTGACATTTTCTCAAACAAAAGATGAAGTTTTAAACTTGACATTTTGTCAAATAAAAGATCAAGTTGCAGACACCACCTTAACACGTATTGTTTGGAGCACTAGTTCTTAGTTTTCCTGGATCATTCATGTGGATATTCAACACTTGAAGCTTCACCAGATCCTTTCAACATTAACAATGACCATCTTCTAAGTCATCTTTTGGACTGTCCTTTTCCAGCTTACTCGCCATCCAGTTCAATATCAAGACAAATATATACATGCATTTCATTCAGAAAATTATCTAGGATCAAGTTAATGACTTGACATTTTGTCAAACAAAAGATCAAGTTATAAACTTGACATTTTGTCAAACAAAATATCAAGTTGCAGACACCACCTTAACACGTATTGTTTGGAGCACTGGGTATTAGTTTGCCTAGATCATTCATGTGGATCTTCAACACTTGTAGCTTCACCAGATCCTTTCAGCATCAATAATGACCATATTCTAAGTCATATTTTGGAGACTATCCTTTTCCACCTTACTGACCATCCAGTTCAGTATCAGCACAGGTATATACATGCATTTCATTCAGAAACTTATCTAGGATCAAGTTAATGATTTCACATTTTTTCGAACAAAAGATAAAGTTATAAGCTTGATATTTTGTCTTTCTTCACCTTCAGACTCTGTTAGGTGTGAAGGAAGTCATCATTAAATGAAGATGGGCTCTAATGCCTCCCTCCTCTTTCTGTCAAGTTGTATATCCTTCTTCTCATCCATGGTTGTTCTTAAGGGGGGTGTTAGAATATTAGACATTAGGAGTATAATATAAGATCAATTTGTAGCATTTGTATTGCATGGTTACTTGCTAGTATAGGTCATTATTTGGCTTCCCTATTCACCCAATTGTCAATATAAGATTAGCACTTCTATTATCTTATGTTGACTCATCATGATCCCATGTTCTTATGATGGTTTAACTCGGTGATTCTCTCAATGTGCATGAGTGCATGCTATTCTTAATAGTCACAATATTATGTCATTCAAATTGGTCCATACTCCTCTTTGATGTCAACCTTGTGTTTGATGGAATATAAATAAAGAATCACTTCAACTCATTTCAACATCATCCATCATCATCATTCAGGTTGCTCCAAAAGGACAAGTCGTGTTTCTTGGCTGAGGCCTTCTTCTCCTCTATCACAGCAACTGTTTTGGACTAAGGTGGCTATTTGTTGGGGTATATTTCTCTTCTCCCTGACGTGACAAGTCTGGGCAGTCATTAGGGCTCTTTTTGTGCTCTCTTCCTTCATGGAAGCAACAAAAAGAGGCTGCAAACAGTCACAATGGTGGGAGAAGTTGTCACGCTGGTGAGGAGCAGTCATGGGGGTAGCAGGAGGATGCTGCACACAGTCATAGTGGTGAGGAGTAGTCATGGGGGTAGTAGCAAGATACTACTACAATCACAGCCGCCCTAGTTGGGTTGTCATACATGCACACTAGCCCTACTAGGACAGTCCTTTGCATCCAATTGCTGTTAGCGCTATCCTACAGCAGCAGCAGTCCACCAACAGACCTCGGTGAGGTGCCAGCAGGTGACAATAGACCTCAGTTAGGTGGCAGTAGGCGTTTCACAGCCCTCAATGACAGCAGCAGGTACAGTCCACGTGGCAACAAGTCATTGGTAGCAGCAATAAATTGTGAGCCTGCTAAGGCTTCCACAGATCCATTTTTGTATAGTCTAGAAGAACATAGTCTGTTGGGTAAACTTCATCTACATTCATCTCAGAGTTCTATGATCAAATTATCTCTACTCATGTACAAACTCAGTCATCTCATTTAGATGATGAATTATTAATGCTTTGGGATTTCTATGATCCTTTGGGGAAGTCCCAATGGTCCTGGCCAAGAATGAAGGGGGTAGTGAAGCAGAGGCCATGAGGAAGTCAATCTAGTTGATGGTTGAATTTGAATTTGAATAAAAAATAGAAAAATCTGTGATCAGTGGAAAAGACAGAAAATATATTAAGACTATGTATGTCTGGCTTTGCTGTCAATTTCTACCATTTGGTGGACAGCAGCTACTCTTATGTTCCAATATAGGATCAAATTTATATTAAAAATGAACTTTTATTCTGTTTAGGAAAAATAGAAAGTGAAACTCACAATTATGTCATGTGAAGCATGTGATCGTCGAAGGAAAAAGCGATGGCAAAGCACAATTGCAGTCGCAATTGTTGTGTGTGGCCTGCATACAACATCTAAATTAGTACAGCTTAATAACAGATCAAACATCTAATATTTTCCATGAGTTGCTCCACTGAGAAGAAACATCCTAATACAACATATTTCCCATTGAAAATAAGAATAACATTATGTAAAAACCATAAAAGTAACATTAATAGAAGTAATGATGCAATGAATTTCTAGAATCAACACTTCTAAGCAGACAAGCACACCATCAACGAAATCACATAGCAAACTGTAATTGTGCAGCAAAAAACAATTTGGATATTGAGATCTTAACAACAATTTCAAGAACAAAACTTTCTCAAGATTTTCCTTCACAAGGGTAAGAGACAAACCCTGCTAGCACGGTTGGTTTCAACAAGCCTCGTTCGACATGGAGACTTGAGTTAAAACCCCGCAATGGAATATCAGTCTACTCGTCACGTTAAATTCCATGTGCAAGACCTGGGTGATTATAACATAAGAGTATGGACTTGGCCAAATGAAAAATAGTTGTAATTACTGATTCAGATTTTTAAATTTTTAAGGGCCATCGTATTGGTAAAAACAGGCCGTTTGTGCCTAACAAATTCGGGCCAATTGTAATCCTCTTGGAGAGATGCCTTGAAAAGCCATAGGTGTAGAAAAAGTGGTTCGATACTGGCTAGATAGGTTGTAATTACTAATTCATATTTTTCAATTTTTAAAAGCCATCGTATTGGTAAAAACAGGCCGCTTATGCCTGACAAATTCGGGCCAATTGTAATCCTCTTGGAGAGATGCCTTGAAAAGCCAGAGGTGCAAAAATAGTGGTTCCATACTAGCTGGATAGGTTGTAATTACTAATTCAGATTTTTAAATTTTTAAGGGCCATCGTATTGGTAAAAATAGGCCGCTTGTTCCTGACAAATTCGGGCCAATTGTAATCTTCTTGGAGAGATGCCTTAAAAATCTAGAGGTGCAGAAAAAGTGGTTCCATACTGGCTAGATAGGAATTAGCGTCGTATTGATTAAGTTCAATTTTCCTTACTGACATTAAGGAGGCAGGCCAAACACTTTGAGAATGACTCTGGCCTGCTAGGCCTAATGACTTTAGCAGGATTATGGAAAGAGTGTAACAGGCACCTCTAGTCCTGGCCTTCTACTAGGTATACTCCTGCCAGTGGGTGGATTTATAAAAGAAATAGCTCTGCTGTGGTAAATTGGAGAGTGCAAAGATTACCTTACCTGAATGGTAAATGATAAAGAATCAATGGTTCACCAACCACTACATCTGCAGATCCCACCAAATCATTCAACCTAGCGGCTGCTCGCTCTTTGATCAATGATTCACAAGCCACTAAATCTATAGACAATCTCTCTGAAATCTTCAACCCAGTTGCTCGCTCTTTGATTCATAAGCCACTACATCCAAGGATCCCACCTTATTCTCAAACCTAGCGGCGTTGATTGGCACTCTTGTAAGATCATCTTGCATACAAATTATTGGGGTCCCAGGTCCTGCATCCACCTGAAACATCCACCTTAACAAACAAAAACTTGCATACATCGCTTGGGTTTAAACACAAAAAAACACAAACTTGCATCCATCGCTTGGGTTTAAACACTAATATATGATATATGGTTTGATTTCTCGTGCAAGGTTTCAGGGAACCCTCATGCAGCAACCAAGTTTTGCAATTATAGGATTAAGAGAAAATATCGGCACATATTGGGCAATCGAATCAACCTTGCTTGATTCTCGACAATGTGCTGGGCAAATTTCTGGTGCAGGGTTTCAGAGAACCCTCGTGCAACAACCAAGTTTTGCAAATTCTATGGAGAAGTTTTTTTACAATATGAAGAATAAAAGACAGGCAAAAGCTATCACACTTTGGTGCACTATATGAATATTTTGTTCATTTATAAATAATCAATCCTAATTTTTCACTTGCAATTAGGTAAAAATAAAATATTCATGTACACTTATAACTTATCAAAATTTAGGTAGTCACATAAAATTAAACAAATTAAAACCAAGGTAGATCTATCTTACACAGGCATCTATTGAGGACCAAGAGGGATCCAATTTCTTAAGGTGTAAGAAAATCTTAAGATAGATCTATGTTGGTTTTACTCAATTTGATCTAAAGTAATTTAATATTATTTATCTTATTCTATGTGGTAGGGTTTGCTTCATATTCATTTGCAATATAGGTTATGAAGTAATATGTAATTTTTAAGCTTAGCTTTTCCATGTGAATGTGTAATGGAAAATATAAAATCAAATGCCGAAAATTTAAAATACAATTACACATGTTTACATAGCTAAACATAGCTCTAACCTCCACACTAAGATATCTTTGGTCTATTCAATGGATATGGGAAAAATGAATCTAGGTTTTGAAGACTGAGAATGGTTCTTAGTCTCTAAATAACATAAGAAAGGTACACAAATTCCTTTATGCACTACACAAGTCTTCTCATAATCAAGGGCTATGTAAAATGGCATGGAGTCACACCTCTGCAGGGGTTTTTGACACTTGAGTTGGATATGGATGCCATTATAATGTCTAAGCAACATGGATGGGTCATTGATCCTTGACAATCATCGGTGAATGGGAAAAAGTGCATTATGATGTTTTTGACATTTTGAGGATCCCTCCCTTTATAGCTGGTTTTTGGACTTCGGAGTTGATATACGTGCAATGAGTAGGTTCTATGCAATGAAAATGGTTGTTGAGGGATAAACATGGTAAGTAGGGAAACACTAGATTTCCTCTATAATTGAACCCTTTTTATATTAGTAATTATGAACAAAACCTATAAACCATGACACAATCCCTCTTTAGGGTGTCTTTGGCATTTGATTTGAATTCATCTTCCATTACGATATTTTGGGCACTTTGGATGGGTCTTGAGTCCTTGAACATACTAGGGGAAGAAAAAAAGAGCCTCGATCCCTGACCCTTACCTCCTAGGATTCCGTGGAAAAATCCTCAAACCAGCACATATGAACTGTGCATGGTATTACTAACCTCAAAAATTAGTACATGGGAACCACTACTAGGTTAGTTGTGAACCAAGAATATGTATGAAGGTCTAATGAGGATCGTGGGAATGTAAAAAGGGCATTAAATGAATCTTACTTCTCTCAATCACCATGAAATACACTTATACCTATAAACCATATCTTTTTTGGGGGGATCTATACAACGTAAGTGTTTTTTAAAGAGACATTATGATTTATTTTATATAGTTGTTGGTTATTTGGGTGTAAATAGTGCTCAAAGAAGGATATCAAGTGCCTTAGGAATTTAAAAACATTTCTCAAGCTCAAGCATCATGAAATTTTCACTAAAATGCCACATAGGACCTCTATATGTTGTCTTTACCCTCTAACGAGGATATGAGCTTCATTAATTTGTTTGAGATAGCAAAGATGGCTCTAGGGTATTAAACGATGGATGAAAGGAAAAACAAGGACCTTACATAAGAAATGAACCTTATAACCCTAAGAAATATCGAAGAAAGACAACAACTATGAAACACACACTCCTAGTGGGTTCTTTCACTTCCGAGTATGATCCAAAATGGATCAATACATATTTTTTCATTTATTTTAGTTATTTTTGGATCGAAAGATTGGGTGAATTGATCTGATGGGCCTACTTTAGGGACAAATCTCACTTTGTATATTTGGGGTTTAGAACCTTACGAGGCCTATTTGAGTGCTTACATGGTGTTTTTTGGGTTCAAAAGATCATTACTTACACAACTCCCTTAACACAATTCCACACTTAGATTCCTTTCCAACGGTGCATGATTCATCTTAATCGAAGTCCATATGAAGGAGTTATGCCTTTTGCAAGATAACCTATCTAGTTGAGCACCATGATACCATGTGGATTCCTTGTGATCTCTCATTTCTCACTCATGAAAAGTTGGTTACGTGTGGAAATTCAAGGACATTTTAGAAGGTACAAAACCCTAACCCTAATAAAAAATCAATGAATGAAAAAAACCTAAAAATAACCCTATATGACTATGAGGTTACATTAAATACCGAGGCATTAGGAGAAGAGGGGGCTCCATTCTTATGATATTATTGTATTGTTCCATAGTTGAGTAATAATAAGGGGGTATATATTAGAGTAAAAGAAAGGGAGTAGGAGATCTTGTAGTAGCAATTTATGGCTTGGATTTTCCTCATAATGGGTTATCCCAGGGTAAATCTTATGTCGATCTTGTGTATATATTTTCTCTAGTTATTTTTCTTTCAGTCCCAATTTATTTAGCATTCAACATAAATATGCTAATACAAATAATTAAGTTGTAAAATCCATTGTGACAAACTGTTCCAATGGAATATACATGGAAATTTATGAAACATATTGTTATGAGGGAAGTTTTCTTTGGGTTTTTGTGGGAAATTGCAAGATTTAGTGGTGGAAAAATTCCTCAAACCCTAAACATGGTGGACACGTATAGAGAAAAACTTGTAGGTGATTATGAGCAAGGATTTGAAAAGCTAGAAATACAAGTCACTAATATCTCATGCAACATGTCTATCCTCGCCGTATCTCTAGAGAAAAAGTTTGCACCTTCTTGTGATTTTGGAGGCTCTCGCTTAGATATTGGATTAGAGTGGAAATCATAATATAGAGGCAAGCTAGAAAAGGAACCCAGGAAAGAGCTCGAAAAGGAGAATCTAAGTTTTAGTACAAACATTTTTTTTGTAAGTAGCATAAAATTATATTAAAGTACAAAAAATATTACATGCATAGTGTTTGAGACATGTGTATCTTTAATATCAGGGCACATACATAAAATTGTTGCATCAGTCCATACATTTCCCTTTGTGAGGGAAACCAAGTCTTCCCTGTCAAAACTATCATATTTATTCGGCATACTAACAAAGATAATAGAAAAGAGAGAAAAAAACACATAATATTTTAGAAAATCTTGGGACCTTATAGCTTTTACCATGGTTCTTTGACAATGGGACACGGCTTTATGTAGCCGTCATCTTGACCGGAGAGAGCAGTTTCAATATCCTTATGCGGCTCCATTGCAGGAGGAGGTGTCGACATTTGTTATGGTGAGCTGTCAATCTGCATGTGCCCTTGTTCAGTCCGACCCCTTGTCTCCATGTCGAGTGGAGCCTGTGACATACATCATGTGTACTTGGTGTCCTCGATCTAGTTAATTTATTTGGCAAGGTCCTGCTGGATTAGACTCAATGAAGACAAGGATGTTTGTTGTGTTGAGGAGCTATCGGAATCGCTGAAGTTGGGGGTGAGGGAGCACAGTTGCTTTCCTATAGAAATTGGGAAAGAAAAATATTCATCCGCTAGTAGTGGAAAATCCTATGACGCAAGGGTTGTGTTGTGCGGTGATGAGATATGAACTCGACTTCCCAGTCATCCACCACTCTACGCACACTTATGTGGATATCGTCTCTATACCCAATAGAAATGGAACGACGAAATGTTGTTTGGCCTTGTGCTCCCCTCGAGCTGCTACCCATGTGAGGCATTGAATGGAGTCTAAGCGACATTATCAGTGAGTGAATTACTTGCTTTTTGTTTCTTTCTCTCTCTTTGGATTGAGAGATGGAATTGCCAAATTCAATGGAGTGGTCATAGAGGATGCATATTATAATCTATTGCTCGATCCAAGTCCGTACAAGGCCATCGAGCAGGGTGACCAAGTAGTTGATCCGAGCGTCGTCGACCTTTAAATTCTTGCTATGTGTTGAGAGAGGAATCAAAGACAAAGCCTGTGCCAGGTGACCAATAGTACAGGGTAAAGTGCCTTCCAAGATGGATCCACTAATACATTTGGTCAAATTTTTCCATGAAATATTTCCACGTTTTAAACATTCATGGATTAATACTTCATTTTTTTTATAATGGCGGAAAAATTGTGGCAATATCAATGTTTTAATTTTAGAGGAAATTTCATCTCTATATCGACAATATATGGCTATCTTTGCAGACCCGCCAAACCAATGCTAGATTTCAATGCGCGGGTCAACTCATGCATTTTCGGAACATTTGCTGTAGTTGCAACAAGGTTCTTGGTGATTGATTGAGTGAAAATTGAGCCATGATTTCTTTATCAACCATATCCAAAACTATAGAGATCATTCATACTCTGCTTCTTCAACGGGTGACTCAACCAGAAAAAGAAGACCAGCCAACCTTTAGAGGACAATATGGAACCTGTGGGAAACGACATGCCTTCACTTTCCCTTGAAGAAGATGTTGTTGTCACAACTTTGGTTGCAATGCATGGAAATGAAAATGCAGATCAATGGGAGGAATTTGTGAACAATGATATGGACCATTCACCAACGAGTGATGAAGACCTAATTCATGCCAAATATTCTTTTGATGGTAGATTTGTTTTTTTTTTATTTGAAAAAATGGTACATTTCAAAGAACAATCTACCTTGTGGGAGGATTCCTTCAAAGCTAGCGATGAATTGTGCAGAACTAAGGATGTCCAAATTCTTGATATGGTACATCATGTTACAGGTTTAGAGAAAAGAATTGTGGAAACTAAAAAAATAATTGGCCAGAAGGATCAACTTATTAAGGATCAATGTTCTAAATTTACCGTAGTTCTAGCAGAATTGATTTCTGACCTTAACAGACTGAAAGGCATGTATCGGGCTCAAAAGAAAAAAAATGAGGAAACTAGAGGGAGACTTGAAAATGAGCTAAAAAACAGGCCTGAAGTTTTGAACATGCCACCATTGAAGACTGTATTTGGTAAGGAAGTAGAACTTCAGCAAGAATTGAAGCAGAAAGAAACATTTATTGCAGGTTTGAAGGTTGAGTTTCAAAGGGCATTGAGAGAGATGATCATTAAACAACAAAATGAGACTACAGAATATGAAGCAAGATTGGAAAAATTGAATAAAACAATTAATGACAAAAATGAGTTGATACAAAAAAAGAGAATTGAAAGGATTTGAGCAACTCTCAAGGCTAAAAGTGCTGAAAGAGGGAAAAAATAAACAGTCAAGGGTAAACAAGTCTGCACACCAGAAGAATCAATAGTCAAGGGTAAACAGGTCTACACACCAAAAAAATCAACAGTCAAGGGCAAGTATTATATTTACATTTATTACAAGTATAGTATGGATGGACTATGAATGTATGGATTTTAACATAATTCCCTAAAATGAAGCATGTTCTATTGGGAGAAAGAAAATTGGAACAATTTCAATACTATGTTTCCCTTGTGGTTTGAATTTTGTACTTTGGTGGGGTGTTTTAGAATAATCCTGCTTGTTATGCATGCTTTAAATGGTAAACATATCCCATATGCTTTAAATGATGATGATGATGAACTAGATGACAATGACAGTGATGATGTTTTTAATGAAGATGATGATGGAAATTATGATGATCATCATCATTGTCATCTTTGTCATTGTCATCATGATTATCACAATAGTCATCATCATCAACATAATCATCATCCATGGCATCAACATCACCATTGTCCTTGACATCATCATCATGGTTATTGACATTTTCATCAGTTATTCATCATTACCTTTGGCATAAGAAATAGCATCTACCCAAAATATGTGATTAGTGGAAAAGGGTTATGGAGGACACGCACGATTTATGCATGACAAATAACAACTTATTTTTTAAGATGATCAACATCATCATTTTGATTGTACTCATCATCATTTTCATTGTCATCATCACCATTCATTTCATTGCCATCATAATCATCGACAATGTCATCATTGTCATTATCCTCATCATCATCATCATCATCATCATCATCATAATCGTCATCATCATTATCATTGTCATCATTCTCCTCATTATCAACAACATTATCATCATCATCATAACCATCCTCAATATCATAATCATTATCCTCATTTTCATCTTCAACATCTGGGTGTAAAACTGGATGCAAAAGTGGATAAAAACATGGATGCAAAAAAGGATGCAACAAAAGTAGGCACAAAAGTGGGCGAATAATGGGGTGCACCAAAAATGGATGGAAAAGGTGATGCAAAAGTGGATGCAAAAAATGATGAAATCATGGAAGCAAAACATGATGCAAAAAGTGGCACAAAAGTGGATACAGCCATTGATGTAAAATTGGATACAAAATTGGATGCAAAAGTGGATGCAACAAAAGTAGATGCAAAAGTAGTCGTAACACCCAACGCAAAACCCGATGCAAAAGTGGATGCAAAAATGGATGCAAAAATGGATGCAATAACTGATGTAAAATTGGATGCAAAAAAAGATGCAAATGTGGATGCAAAAGTTGAAGCAAAAGTGGGTGTAAAAGTAAGCACAAAAATGGGTGGGAATTGGGATGCGAAAAAAGTGGATGCAAACGTGGATGCAATAGTAGATGCAAAAAAATACGTAAACATAGATGCAAAATGGGATGCAAAAAGGAATGAAAACGTGGGTGCAAAAGTGGACAAAAAAATGGATGCAAAAGTGGAAGCCAAAATAGCTGAAACAAAATGAGATGCAAAAATAGACTCAAAATAGGATGTAAAATTTGATGCAAAACTTGCCACATGAAGAGATGCAAAAAAAGAAGCAGAAGTGGATGCAAAAGTGGATGTAAAAAAGGATGTAAAAGTGGATGAAAACAAGGGCGTAAAAGTTGAGGCAAACATGGGCATAAAAGGTGGCGCAACAAGAGTAGATGTACAAACTAGGTGCAAAATTAGGTGCAAAACTAGGCTCAAAACCTGTCGCAAAACCTGATGCAAAACTTGGCGCATAACTAGGTGCAAATTACTCCGCAATTTGCGCCAGATTTTAAAAAAGGACACAAAAAACGCCTATAATAGCACCAACCCTTGAAATTGCGCCATTTTGTCCAAAAATGAAGAAAAATACACTGAAAGATGGTCTAGACACAAAAAAGGATGCAAAAAGAGATGCTAAATCCAGTTTTTGTTGTAGTGACTACACACACATAGATCAAATACAATAATTCAAACCATTCTTTGTTACTTCATTATTGTTGTATTATGATCATTACTTTGCTTGTATATTCCAATAATGTACATGCTTGAATAGAGTGTTGCGAATGCTTGGGTTTTATGCCCGTTATGTTCAGTTACAAGAGAATTTAGAACTCTTCGAAATTTCAACGATTACAGTCAACTGGAAGATAGAGAGACAATCTCTCATAGTCACATCGATCGCTGGTGTCGACGATGCATGTCAAGAAGTTGAACCTATCGAGCTTGTGTCGATATTTGGACTTGTCAAAATCAATGTTGAACCTGTCAACGTTAAAAAATAAAGCCAACTATTGGGTGGATCATACCTCCTTCCTTAAGAAATAATTGTCAGAAATTGTTTTCTTGTACATATGAGGAAACTTGTTGGTGAGTTCAGTAGAAGAGTACCACTTTCCTTGTGTTGGGATTTGTCCATCTATAGCCACCTAAAATAAGGGAATTACATTGGTCCTTGTATGGCGTATGCGTCGTCCCACAATGGTGTCAGAAGGAAGAGGCTCCTTAACATTTCAATGGAGGTATTCAAGTTCTTCTTTCTGCAAGTCATTATGTTCCAACCGTGGTGCATGGTATGGTTGAAGTAAATCCATGTTAATTACTTGATGCAGACCCAAGCATGAAGGAATGTCGAGCTGGAAAGTGTTTTCTCCAATCTGCTTAAGTTGTATGGACTATGTCGCAAAGGATTCAGCTTCCTCTATGGACCAGTGAAGCATTCCTTATTGAGATGCGACTAGAACTAATACCGAATTTGAAATGAATGAGAAATATGATGCTTATCATGTCAGGCTATAGCTTTCACATTATCTCGTTTCTACATTTCATGTGCTTATTTCTGGATGTTGTAGATTTGTTATGGAATCTTCAATGCTTTTTCAACTTCTCGTTAGTCAAATTCGATGTCGTTAGATTGTGTCGATAAATTGATCATGTCGATGGGAGTTGAGGGTTTAAATCTATAACAGATATCGAATGGAATCTTTCCCGTAGAACTATGTTGAGCACAATTGTAACTATGTTGTATAAATGGTATACTTTCATCCCATGTACAATGATGCTTGTGGTTGTACATGTGGAGCAATTGTATTACCAAGTAATTCACAACTTCTGTATGTATTTTTGTCTGAGGATGGAAAGCTATCGATACAGAGAGTATTTGTCAAGATCTTTCCAGAGAGTCTTCCAAAATATGATAACAAATCTAGTATCTTTCTCAAAAACGATGGTCATCGGTAAGCCATAATTATTCTAGACATGTTTGAAGAAGAGTTGGGAAGTCTATTGTGTTGTTGTAGTCTTCTTGCATGGAATGAGAATAATCAACTACTATTGAGATCACATCATGTTTATTTTTGGTAGTAGGATATCCTGTCAAGCAACCCATAGAAATAGATTCCCATGGTCAACTAGGAACCGAGAAAGTCGTGTAAAATCCTTGTCGTCGATTCGGCGGTTTAGCAATGGAACAAACCACACATGATAGAATGTACTTGTTGACATCATATTTAGCTGAAGGGAAATAAACACACTTTTGGAATATGGAAAAGGTCTTTGCTACTCCAAATTTTCTTGCAGTCTTGATAGAGTTGCACCCCAAATGAGCTTCTTTCGGTGCTCACTTGTTGGTACACAAAGTTGTCTAAGATTGTATAGCAAGGTATCTTTTAGGAAGTACTCAATAGTGGATTTTAGGTCAGTTTGAAGTTGTCAATAAATTACAAAAAGGTTGTATTCTACCAAATATAGTTGAGGCCAAGTAGTGGTTCCATATCCCTTCATACTCATCATAGTGAAAAGTAGAGTATTGGGTGGTTGACTCAGAAAATTGGCTGCGACATTGGCTTTACCATTATGTTACTTAAGTACCAACTCAGATTATTGTAGGTAATTAGTCCACTTAAGTTGTCGATTTGTTTGTAACTTTGACTAGGACGGGGCAAACTATAAAGGCTTATGGTCAATAAGAATGATCATTTCCTTGAAAAGAATGTAATTTATCCATCTCTTAGGGGAAATTTCATGCAGTTCCTTTTCATACATCGAATACGTTTTGATGGTGTCATTGAAAGTTTCAGAATGAAAAGCGAATGGGTGATCGAGCTGAGTGATCGATGCACCTAAATCATAGTCTGATGCATCCATCTCAATCTCAAAAGGCTGATGCAAATTAGGTAACACAAGTATTGTTGCAGTACAAATCTTGTGTTTGATCTTCTCAAAAGATTGTTGTTGTGTCAATGTCAATTTGAAGATAGTTTTCCCATTTCCCTTAATCAGATGATTCAAAGGCTAATCTATGTCACTGAAGCCGAGTATAAATCGTTGATAGATATTCAACAAAACAAGAAAACTTCTTAGTTCATGAATGTTTTGAGGAATGGACCAATCTTTAAGGATTTGTACTTTTTCTAGATCAACGTGAATGCCTGCAGCATCGATTACTTACCAAAAATATTTGATGATTTTCGTCCCAAATGAGCATTTTTTCATGTTCAAATAGAGTCGATGTTGTCGAAGAGTGTCGAGGACTTGTCCAAACTGTCGGACATGTTCTTCCTGTGATCAACTCAAAATCAAGATATCCTCTAGATTAACAATGACACACTTACCGATGAAAGGTAGAATAATGTCATCTATATATCACATGAATGATGAATGTGCATGGGTTAAGATGAAAGGCATGACTAACCATTCAAAAAACCCTTCCTTTGTTTTGAAATCAGTTTTCCATACACCAGTGGGCTTGATCAGAATTTGAAGATATCCCAACTTGAGGTCAATCTTAGTAAATGATTTAGCACCTTTCAAACAGTCAATGAGTTTGGGTGTCATGGGAAGAGGGTGTATATTCTTTAACGACATATTGTTGAGATCTCTATAGTTGATTCACATGCACCAAGTCCCATATTTATTTTGAATGAGGATGAATGGACTTCCACAAGGAGAGGAGTTGGGTTAGATGTGAACTTTGTTCATCAATTCTTGAATCTGTCTACGAATCTCTTCATTCTCGATAATGGACCTTCTGTAAATAGATGCATTAGGTAATCAAGAAACAAGAAGAATTTCAATGGAGTGTTTTACCTCGCATTGTATAGATACTATGTCTGGATCTTGAAATACATTCCAGTATTAATCAAGAATTTTGTCGATCAGCTGTTGTTGTCGGGAGATGCACTGGTCGATGAGCCGACTAGTTGCAACATTCCTCCTGGAATGTTGAGATTAATCATGATCAAGGAAAATATCTAAGCATGATTCATGAGCTTCTTTATCTATTTAGCATATATCATTGCAATCGCTGGTGTAGTTCATCGTTCTGGTACACTGTACAATTGGTTCCATATTTTGACAATCACCTTCTAAGGCCATGAATGATAAATCCCATGTCGATCCCATATGTAAGGTTTCCCAAACATAGTCTGAACTATGGAAAGTGGTTCTACGTCACATAGTACTTCATATTCAAAAGGATTAGTGGAGTAGTTGATTCTACATTGGTGGGTGATCCTTAATTCCTATCCATCCTTTATTCAACTCATATTATAAGGTTGAGTATGTGGAGCGGTGACCAGACCTAGTTTCTTCATGAGATATTCAAAACAAAATTCTTCTGGATATCATTATCCACAATGGGATGCATTGATTGTTTTGAACCCATATCTATGTATGGAACAGGCACTCTCGTTCATCTTCGTCGATGATAGATGGAGGTCTACATTTTTTCCAAAAATGTATTACGAGCCTTGCATTTAGACATATTGTGCCATGATGAATTTTGGTAATCACACAATTTCCTAGTAGCTGTTTTTTTTCTATGTTCCCATTTGTCTTTATGAGAGTTATTTTTACCATGGTCTTGCTTGGTCGGGGTTAGATTAGAAGGGTGTCTTGAATTGTCGGAGTTGGCTGGTGACTTCTTGTTAGATGTTTGACCTGTCAGATTGGTAGCGAAATGTGCTTTTCCCTTATGTTTAGGTTCAAGCTTACTGGCATAATGGAATTCATCCACAAGTGTACTAACAGTAAAAAAACTCCATCTCTTGCTCAATGTATGGGAACAATCAACTGGCGTACTTCAAAACAAACAATTTATCTTCTTCTTGGATGCCAAATCTTGCCATGAGTCAATTGAACTCGTCGGTGTAACTCTACATGGATTGGTCTTTCCATTTCCTTAGTTTTTTCCACTTCTTATATTTTTGTTCAATGTACTTGGGTGGGTATAACTCCTTTCATATGTACTTGAAAAATTTCTCCCATGTATCTTTGGGGTCTTCGTCTTTCTTCATCTTTGTTAATAGATTATCCCACCATCAGTTCACATAAGTCAACATCTTTAAGGATGCAATGGTGATATTTTCAGCTTATGAGAGTAGATTCATAGATTAATAGGATTCCAGTTGTTGTACCCAATTGTCTACGGATTCCGCATAAATCTTACCTTCAATATTCGGTATGTCCAAATTCATTTGCACTTTGAATGGATTCATTTTGTCGAAATTGGATCTTGTCGAGGATCTTCCTGATGTCGAGGTGAATAGCATGAGAATATCATTGAAATGGGTGAACATTTTGACTCACTATATAGCCATTACTTTCTCTATGAGTTTCTATGTCTCATTCGTTACATGTTTCCTATTTGTTACTTCCTCCATCTTCGATCTAGTAGTGCGAGTAGATAAATACTCTTAAGTTGAAGGTAGTGTATTATTGTATTGTTGAGTTTGAGAGCGTTTTTTAATAGGCATAAGTCAGGTAACATTGATAGAAGTGTCTACACATGAATTAAGCACGAACAAGCTATGAATCAGATCTGATACCAATGATCTGGGTTCCCGGGAGCACGATGGGGACAATAGTTCGATTGAATGAATCGAGTACTATTATGGTGGAAGCATATTAAGAATAATTCAAGAAGGAAATACACTATACACACACATAAAACATACACTCATACAAAATGCAAGAATTTGAAGCAATATTTGTTACTTCATTATTGTTGTATTATGCTATTTACTCTACTCTGCTTGTATATCACAATAATGTACATGATTAAATAGAGTGTTGAGAACTCTTGGGTTGTATGCTCAATATGTTCAGTTACAAGAGAAGTGAGAATGGTTTGGAAGTTCAATCGTTATAGACAATGGGAAGATAGAGAAACAATATGTCATAGTCTTGTCGATCGGTGGTGTCGATGACGCATGTCGAGGTTGTGTCAAGGTTTGGACTTGTCGGAGTTGATGTTGAACCTGTCGAAGTCGACAAACAAATCAAATTATTGGGTGGATCATTTTATGGCCAGTAATATTTTCTTTGACACCTTCATAACTCCACCTTGAACTGTTAACTTGTAACCAACATCATCCATAAATCTCGTAGATATCATATTCTTTCATAGTTCAGGAACATGCCTCACCTCATACACTGTTTTCACAATGCCATCATACATCCTGATTTTGACGCTTTCAATTCTAAGAATTCGATAGGAAATATCATTTCCCATATAAACAACCCCTTCATCAATTGATTTATATGATAAAAACCAACTTATGTAAAGACGCATATGGTGAGAGGCACTAAAATCCAATAACCAATTATTTTGATGTTGGTGGACATTGGAAATAAGCAATACCTCATCAACCATTTATGGACTTGATTCTGCTACATTTTCTTCCTTCGTGGAATGATCTTGGGATGAATCCTCCTTAAATACTTTCATCTTCCAACAATCTTTCTTTAGATGACCTTATTTGTTGCAAAACCAACATGTAAGCTTAACCTTCTTTACTTTTGACTTCGACTTAGATGTATGTCTCGAACTCTGCTCTCGTTGACTTAATCAACCTCTAATTGATATTGTTGCTAATGAAGAAGTTTCTTGATTATTCTTTCTTTGTTGTCCTTCTAATAACAAGGCTCCAACAATAGTGTCATAATCAAAGGATTCTGGATTACTAAATACAATACAGGTAATAAGATGATCCCATGAATCAGGCGGCGTACATAGAAAGGCTATTTCCTTCTCTTCATCATCAACCTTCACATCCACACCAATTAACTGGAAGAAAAAATCATTGAAGGTATTCAGATGACCATGGATCTTCGAACCATCAGTCATTCTTAGGGTATATAGCTTGCTCTTTACAAAGATTTTGTTCGTCATGGACTTGGTAATATACAAGATTTCTAATTCAACCCATAAACATGCTGTTGAATCTTCTTCAATGATGTTAAACAATACAACATCTGCTAAACACATATGAATGGTAATGAGGGTTGTCGAATCCAGATCCTCCCAGTCTTCATTCAAAGTGTCCATTGGCCTTTTTTATTTTCCCAACAAGGCTTTTTGAAGCCCTTGTTGCACAAGTAGATATTTCATCTTGAGTTTCCATAACTCAAAATTGATCTTCATATTGAACTTCTCCACGTCAAACTCCACACTCTGTACCTTAGCCATTTTCTCAAGCAACCAAATTCAATCTTGGACTCTGGTTCATTTCTTCGCCTCAATATTCAGTAACTCAGCTCTGATACCACTAGTTATAATGGAAGCTTAAACAATACAGAGATCAGACAAAATAAACAGAGAATAATGACAAACACATAATAATGAACACATAGATTTAACGTGGTAAAACCCTTGATAGAGAAACAACCACAAAGCAAGTGTATCGATCTTCTTGTTATTAAAAAATGGAGATTACAATCTTCTTTGCAGCAACATATAGCTATTCTTCTCTTCTTGATTCACATAAACTCTTCAACATCATCCATCTCCCATATGAACATACACATAGCCATATACAATTGACCATTCTAATTTTTGTTTCCTTAAAGCAAAAAAAAATACAAAAATACAAAAATTTGGATAATGCTAAATCCATAAACTTAGAAAAATTAGTTGTTTATAATCGTGAAAAATGCCAACTCCTATCTTTTGGGGAAATTGGTTGTCATCATTATCTACACCGTTCAACCCCAACCACGTCAGCCCAGTCCACCTACTCAAAATATACCGAGCACTAATGAAAACCCCTACAGATTGTAGGGCCTTGTTTATCAAAACCCCTACATATGCATCTTCTTGAATACACGTAGTTAAAAGAACACGAAGAGCTTTGATTTGTTTATGAAAACCTGAATGGATACATTTAAAACCAGACCATGCTTTCAATCGCCCAGCATGGCTTCAACTCTGAAGCCACACAAATGAAAATAATAACATCACACAACATTTACCAACTTCCCATGTCATTAGTGTACCATCTTCCTTGGTCACCTTGCACCAATTTTTTTTTTTAACCGATATACAATCCAACATCGTCACTAAGACAATTGTCGAATAAAACCTCGACACCTTTCACATCAACTACTCATCACCCAAACATTAAAAACGAAAAAATATATATATATATTTTTTTCAGAGGAAAAAATACCAGCCTTTGTTATTCAATCATGAATCAAAAGACATCTTATACATACAGCCAACGGAGGGCTTCTCAGTCATTGCATATAAATGCTCTTCTGGAACCCCATCAAAATATAATAGCAACGATCTAAGAAACATACATAACAACCAATAAAGGAACTAGTAGCACGAAGTTTGACAATTGCAGACTTTCTCATCATTCTTGATATACAGGTCAGAATATGCTGATAATTAGTTCAAGGATGACCTCAAAACAAACAAATCTTGAGCAAAGCATGCAGGCTGAAAGTCACTTCAATGCTAGCTATGAGCTATTACAGTCAAGACACAAAAGTGCCAAAAAAGAAACTAGAGCACATAGCCCTGCACAAGCTAGAAAAGCTTAAATTGCCCATGATCAATGATCATGCCATTTAGAGATTCAAAAAATTTGCCGTAACCCATATCCAACTTCAAAGCCTACTTGGAGAGACCATTAACCTGCTTGTTATGCTCACAATATATATGTTTGAAGGTCACAGATGGGGAAATTTGCAGCATAGAAAGAATGTCATCACACCAATGACTCAAAGATGGGACATTTAGGGATGCGAGTCTGTTAAGCCAAGAGATAATGACAAGCGAGTCACCAAATATCGAGTGCATGGGTAAACCCATCAACTTGCTGACTCTCAGTATAGCCCATAATGCCAGTAACTCAGATTAGGTGTTAGTGCGACAACCATAGCCCAAGGATAAGCTTATGAAATATGCAGCATTCAGATGAATCACAAATCCAGCACCACCAATATTTCCAGCAGCAGCCCCATCAAAAAAGCCACATGGGTAGCTGATCAAGGGGCTCGGACCAATATTTCTGATTCTTTTCTTTTTTTGTGGAACCGGATACAAATGAATGAGGTTATTAATATGAATGAGAAGAGCATGGACAGTGGGCAATTTATTGTCAAAAATGCATCGGTTTCTGAGTTTCCAGATACACCAATAGAAGAAAATCGGTAGATATATGAAATGAGCGAAAACCGGAGTGCTACTGAACCAATGCTCCAGATAAGTAGAGACAGAGTCAAATTGGGAATGAGGAAGCCCATAACGATCTTCAAAGAAGGAAAAGACTCTTTTGGAGAATGAACAGTCAAGGAAAAGATGCTGGGCATTATCTTCACCCATACATCAAAGGACACATCTGCTTGGGCCCTGCATGCCCCGCTGTTGCAATTGATCCCAGGTTAAAATCTGACTCCTGACAGTTAACCAGATGAAGCAGTCGATTTTCAATGGTATATTAAGATCCCAGAGCGAGTCAAGAGCAGAGGGCTGACCCACGGAGCAGAACGAAGAAGCAATACATTCATAACCCAGGGCAGCAGAAAGAGGACCCACATATTGTTTATAAGCCCATAGTAATGAATCACAAGTGTCAGAAAGACGAATCCTTCCATACTCCAGCCCTCTAATGTAACTGTCCCATTTCAATTTCCATTCTCCTGGAATGTCCAGTTCTGCTGCCGTGAACCAATAACTCTGAGCATAAGGAGTGAGGCTTCCTCGCTTGATCCAGAGTACATATGCCAAAATCCTCCAAATATTCCCGCAGATCAAGAGGGAGCAGATATGAAGGCCCAATACCAACAATGGGATCCAATCCCAATCGAATTGACGTCCCATTACCAGCCTTCCAAATAAGCCCGCTTCCTAGCCAAGAGAGAGCAAGAAGGAAGCCCTTCCAGATCACGGATACACCACGAGTAGTAAAAGATTTCTTACGAAGCGAGGAATGCAAGGGAAGTCTTCTCATATACTTCACAAACAGAAGTTGAAACCAAATGCCATTACCATTAATAGCCAGAAAAAAATATTTCATTCATGCGGCGAGTTCATACTCCCAAAACTTTAGCCTATGCCCAAAAAAAAATTAAATCTCAGGCCATAGCTAATTAATCCCCGTAGGACATAATCCCCATAGGACATAATGAATTAAGTTTTAGACCTACCTTTAACCTATACTAATAAAAAAATATTAAATTTATGTTATAGACCAAATAGTATAACATGACATCCACCTAACAAAACTTAATAAATTGGAGAAGTCGAAGTTTTTGACTTTCTCTCCAATTTACATCGGAATATGGTAATTTTTTTTAATCCAAAATTCCTATAATTTAAATCGTGATTTTAAGTATATAAATATAATTGTTGCCCTCAAAAAACCATTGACACCTTGACATTGAAAAATTTAACACTGTTTTTACTCGATCTAAAAATTCGGTAAGATATTTTACTAAATTGACGCGAAATAGCACCCGAAAAGCGGGTCAAAATTGTGGCCCGTTTAGTCTATTCCTCGTGTATTATGACATGAGTGGTGTGCACTGGGAACCATAAATATTTGTCCCTTCCGCAAATAGCGTTTGCTCTAAAATATAATTTTCACAATTTCGTGCAGTGTACTTTCGAAAGCCTTATAAATTTTCAAATTATAAAATGAATAACACTTAGAAGACTTAAATATATGTATGGAATATTATAGAGACTTAAATAGGTTTTAGCAATCCATATAGGGAATCATATGGCAGTCATTGAAAAAGAAATGCAGAATGGATAAATCCAAATTAAGATGCGTCATGCGCATGCTTCGACAAACATGGTCGGCTTGTCAATGGAACTTTGCTTTCTATGTAGAATATAAAATAGGTTTCAAAGAGTAACACTAATTGGCCAGAAATTTTGTCAATTGCTAGAAATTTCGACATATTTGAGATTTCCATTTTCTACGCACGCGAAAATTGACAATGCACATCCCTTGATGCAAATCAAAATGAATCCGTTCAGTGTAGGAATTTGACTAGCAAAATGTGTATCATAGGGCGTTTTGACTTAAAAAAAAATTACCCATCATCATTATAATCATGTAAAGTTATTTATTTGACTAGCAAAATGTGTATCATACGGCATTTTGACTTTAAAAAAGTCATTACGCATCATCATCATAATCATGTAGCGTTTTGACTTTAAAAAAAGTCATTACGCATCATCATTATAATCATGTAAACTTATTTATAATCATGTAAACTTCTTTTGACAGATATAAGTGATTTGTGCTTCAATGGCTTATTGCGTAAGGCGTTTTACAGCGCAGTATGAGGATGAGGGATATCTTGTAACATTTGTGAGGAGGGAGATCTTGTAAACGCCTAGTATGAGGATGAGGGATATCTTGTAACATTTGTCATGAGGGAGATCTTGTAACATATTGTGAATATGGGAGAGATGTTGTAACGTTTGTTGCTAACAAAATAATAAAAAATAAAAAAATTAATTATCCGCCAAAATAAATGTTGGCCACATAAACAACAAATATGGGGAGATGTTGTAATGTTCCTACCTAACAAAACAACAACAAAAATAAAAATTTAATTATCTACCAAAAAAATGTGTCGGTGACAAAACAACACAATATGGGGGACATGTTGTAATGTTCATACCTAACAAAATAATAAAAAATAAAAAGTTAATTATCCACAAAAAAAGGTTGGTCTTGCACATGGTTTTAAAACAATGTTCAAGGCCTCCTAAACAACCCATGGTTTTATTGTACATGGTTTAGGAGGGCCTTGCAAATGGTTTTAAAACCATGTGCAAGACCTCCTAAACAACCCATGGTTTAGGGGGGCCTTGCAAATGGTGTTAAGACCATGTGCAAGGCCTCCTAAACAACCCATGGTTTTAGGAGGGCGTTGCACATGGTTTTAAGACCATGTATGAAGGAGATCTAATGTTTATTTTTAACAAAATAAAAAATATTATATGTCGGTCATAAATAATATTAAATATTAATAATAAAAATATTATAGGTTGACCTTAAATAAAAAGATGTGTTTTTTGGTTTGAATCAAATAAATGGCTATATGTAGGACACACCAAAGATAACTCGTTGACCACAATACTTAACACTAGGTTTGCACTTAGAAAGATTTGAACACTCTTATTGCTTGATAGAGCCTAGGATTTGAATCTATGCTGGTGATAGAAACAAATAAAAACAGAATAAGCTAATACTCAAAAAAATGATACTAAGTAACAATTAAGAGTTAGTAACATCTCAAACTTGCTAATTACCCAAACTAATGATTAATTCTGGAATGAAGAATAATCGTGAAGTTAACAGCATAAATCTAAGCTCTTACTAATTAGGAATTAACGTGGATAAGTGTAAATGCTACACGATTTTGCTTGTGTGGGAGTTATTTTTTTGAATGATGCAGTTTTTTTTAATAAATCTAAAGTTTATGTTGTTTAAATTGTTTTCTCTAAAATTTATGTTATTTAATTTTTTTTTTAAATAAATCTGAAATTTCTCTTGCTTTTTGTAAATGCATGTATCCATTTAACATACTCAAAAACCTATAAACAATCCAATTATGCAAGTTTCACATTATTCTATGGAATTAAAAAAATTTATCCACAGATCCCGTGGAATTCATACCTGTAAAACCTATTAAACTAATATAATAGATAACCCTGCTTATTAGGATTCGTATACCAATAATTTATAATAGCTAACCCTACGGATTAGGACTTGTATACTAATATTTTAATGTAGAAGTTCTACAGGGGATCTTGACTTTTACTATGAAACAATAAGGATTAAGTTAGTCCAATCATAAATATGATATTTTTAAATTTAAAATTTTAACCAATTAATTACAAATTTATTTAATTTGAAATTATAATTTTGTTTATTAAAATTTATAACTCTCTTTATTGATTAAAACTAAATTTATCAATTTATTAAATCAATCGAAATCATCAAATTAAATTTATCAAACTTATTCAATTACTCGAAATCATAGACCGCAAAATGTACTTTTCCACAATTCTTTTATGGTCAAATCAAAGAGGCCCTTGGAATTTGGTATCAATTCATGATTTGCTTGATATAAAGGAAAATCTGATATATTAAATTGGAATTTGCCACCAAACTTAGTAAAAAAGAGTTATTGGCAATGTTTGATATGAATAGTCATTGAAAATCAAAGGGAAAATCCCATATAATTGGCCAAGTTTGGGATAAAAAAATTGGAACAAATCGTTGATGGTTAGCATTCAAAAATAATATTATTATGTACATTATTTGCTGATTCGGCAATAGGAGAAAAAAATAAAATTTAAAAGAGAACTTTGTTTGAAGATTGATGAAATAATTTTGAACCTCTCCACATGAATAAAGACAATCTCCTGTCCTAAACATTAACATGTTTAGGAACAAAGACAATCTCCAATCCAAAACAATTTTAGTAAATAAAAAAAATATTATGAATTGTTTTTAAATATATAACTTTAATCGTAAATTCCTCATCACAAAATAGAACCCATCTTCACTAATTTTCCATTTGAATTTCCATGATAATCTTTGTTGTCAAAAGTGTTTAATTGTTATATCGTTAAGTTAATTAAATCATTGAATATCTATAAAATGAATTCATTATATTCAATCTGTTTAGTTGGTAAATGGTAAGCTATATGCACATATAGTGACCTTCATGATGCTCTATTCGTCGGGCTAATTAAATAATCAAACCTCACATCCATTGTCTTAATTGTTTTGACCATTGGTTAAATTAAATTAAATAATTAGTTAAACTCATGGAAATCGCTAAGAATTATTTATTTGCTAGTAACTTATTTGTTGGGCATTTTACAATAATCCTATTTGGATTATTTGTTGAATTAAAATAAAAAAGATTTATTTTACGTTGAGATCTATTAAGTACTAAGAGGAATTAAATAATTTTTTGAATTGTAATTTTTTTATTTAGAGATCTAATTATTTGAGATTGAGAATTGTTATACTTCTTAAGATTTTTGAATTACTTCTGATTTGATAATGTCATTTTACAACTTTAAATGGCATCTCGCTCCTCTCTGTGTAATAATTAGTTACAAACATGAAAATCTCTAACAATTATTTAATTGTTAGACCTTCAACAATACATCCATTCTCTTAACTAGTATGACCATTAGTTGAATCGAAATATTTGTGAATTGTTTAATTGCTCGTCTCTTTCTTGTTGCATTCAACTTCCTAAATTGTTGTTTCCTTTCTTGAATCGCTGACTAATGGCCTACCGCATAAATTTTCCTTGAGACCATGCTTTTGTATGCAACCATATATTCGTGTTCTTAAGCAAATTTGTGTAGCCAAATAAACAAACATGTGAAAGGCATACTGTAAGATAACTAAGTAGAAGAATATGCATTCATATGGAAAAATCATCTCCTTCTATATTTCCTTTGTTATACAACAATGATAATTTGATAATGTAGCCCTGCCAATTTGTAAGTGAGTGATTGTATTGAAAAATGTTACTATAGAGATATTTGCTCAATGCATTTTTGTGCCATTATCTTTTTGAAATGGATGACATCAAAACATGGTGAAAATTGCACACAACTTCAAACAGTGAATCATGACAATCATTGGCACCACAATTGCATAAATGAAGATCTTGCTCTACCAGCGTAGATCCAAATCCTAGGCTCTATCAAGAGCCAAGATGGATAAAATCTGTGGGGGTGAAAACCTCTTCTTATGTATCCATTGATTTGATCAAACCAAAAGACACATCTTTTTATTTAAGGTCCACAAATAATATTTTTATTATTAATATTTAATATTATTTATGGCCGACATATAATATTTTTTATTNTTCTTAACCCACATTTTTTTTTACGGATAATTAAATTTTTACTTTTTTATTGTTTTGTTCGGTAGGAAGATCCATATTAGGTTGTTTTATTTTGGCCTATTAGAAAATTTATTTCCAATAATATTCACTATCACTATTATTTTTTGCTGACATGTTATAAACATTACATCATGTTACAAGATCTCTCCCATAATATTCACTACCACTATTATTTTTTGGTGACATGTTACAAATGTTAGTAACGTTACATCACGTTACAAGATCTCCCTCATACTAGGCTGTAGAGCGCCTCTCGGTGCAATAAAATAATTTGTTCAACTGAGGACACCTGCAAATCACCTATGGATATGCCATATGTAGGAATGTGTCACAAACCCGTAAATTACAACATAAAAAACAATTATATTTTATGTACTTATTCATTGCAAAGTGTTTTCTTAGTCGTAAGATCCTGTTTACTTGTTTGCATGAATAAATTTAAATGGACTTCTTATGTGTATGATGACAGGGCTTGTCGTCCGCCCAACATTGACTCTAATTATGTCAAATCATAAACGTAGCTCTTGTAAAGGTGATGTGTTAAAGGAAATAATTATTTGGTTTGATTTACCTAGGACTAAATCCAAGGGTTTGTACTTTAGTCCTAATCAATGCTTGCTAGACATACACTCTAACTTACGTATTATATTAAAGTTTTATTCATACTTACATAAGATGTTGGCATAAGGGGGGTACAAGCCTCGTGAGCTTTACATGCATTGTGGAGGAGATATAATACAAGACATACTTAATATTTAAACCTTATGCCAAGGTTTGGTATATGGCCACAAGGGAGTTACAAAGTGGAGGCCAACTCGTGAGGAAGGAGGGTTTTAAATGAGGTTTGAATGTTGTCATAGCCCTGGCCTGCGAGTTGAGAACAAAGCTAAGCATAGTTAATGAAGTGGTTTTCTCGCATGATTTTCTTGGGGAGAAAAGATCTTGGCCCTCCATCTACCCGATCCTTGTCGTTATAAAAATATTTAGGGTTTTATTATTTCATTTACTAGGTCATGAGGTTCTTTTTGTCTAGTTTATTGTGGTCATTGCTGAAGGTTTCACTCTGAAAATCCATGTTGCATGATGGTGCATTAATGCAACCTTACATACCATTCCGACATATCTACAAATTCTTTCTTGGTTTATTAAATAGCTATACACTACGCTTAATGATGTTTAATGGTGTTTAATGGCCGCTTGGCTTCTATTTCTCCTTTGCACAGTCTCAGACAAATTTCATTTTCATGTGGTAAGGTGGAAACCTCGGTGTGCTTTCCTTTGATTACTCACAAACAAACTTCCTAAGCCAACCAGATTTTAACAGGTAGTTAGTTTTTCTTTTAAGTCTTTAAATTGTAACTATTGCTGCAGCGAAGCTTGCTGGCTCCCATTGCTGGGGTAATTAAGGTGCATAGCTCTTTCCTGACAAAGGAGGGGAAGGAATGGATGCACTCAATAATATTGCTGGGCTGGACAAAATAATCAATCTAGTGGACATGGGATCGTTAGAAACCCTAACTCTATAATTAAAGAGTGTTAGGCATTAAAGGTCACTACCCACGGGATGTTACATTCCTTTTAAGGGCTGTACTGTAATCCCAACTGGCCTAATAGAGCCAATCTGTTACGTTCCAAGCAGATAAGCAGGATTAGAAGCTGATCCTAATTATGAAGAGGAATGAAACTATAAAGAATTAACGGAGCACGGGAATCCTACCATTCAATTGAACATTTTATAGGCTTCAACAAGAACTAAACTCAACCTATTTGAAAGTGCATGGCAGAGGAAGGATAGGAGGATATGAGGAGGAAAACCCTCGACCCTCCAAGCATTTGATGAAGGTATGACTCTTTGCCTACACAAATTCTTAATGAATAATTTTATTTCAATTTTAAGAAAAATATTAATACCCATATTGGGAAGGTGAGGCGAGGTTATCAGTGAATGCTCACCCAAATTATTTGGGTGATCCTGGCCTTTCCATTACAACCCAACCTTCATTCACGGGTAAGCTCTTCCCTGGTAAGCACACGATTTAGGGTTTTAGAAAGAATTTTACCTTTACTCACAACTTGCATTTGTATGCAAAGTTACAGATTAATATTTATTGAAATGGTTACTAGATAGCTTTAAATATTTTTAAATGTGGATGGAGGGTTGGAATAAGGGCCATGCATGAGTGGCGACAGGTTTACCTCTTATCAAGAGCATCCTTACTTTGTCCTTAGGTGAGAAACCTTATCCCTATACCCTATTTATCAGAAAAATTCATGTATTATATAACTACGTTTAATATTAACGCTAGCAGGCTTGTGTGCATGTAAAACATTGGTGTGGCTCACTCAACTTCACACTTGATCGTTGCTTCATATCAAGGTATGCCTCGATTTATTAATGTATTCCAATGGCAGAGTTCCTGGGTTACTCTACTCGGAAATGTTGGAAAAAGAAAAGGCTTTACAATCTCTATCGATTTTAAGATAAGTTTGATTATTAAAAATGTTGGGTCTATATTTTGATTTAGAAATCCATTGCGATTTGGTAAATAGACTATGATTTGGTAAATATAATATAAGTTAATTTTGAATGATTGGAACACAACCATCATGGGTTATACAGTTTTTATTTAATTGTTAATATGATTCATATATGGATCTGATTTGGCTGGTAGTCGGTTCTGAGATTTGTAATATAAAGATGTTGAAAATGATTCTCCATTTGTTGCGAAAGGTGTTTCTTGGATCTTAATTGGATGTTTTTCTTTGGATCTATTTAAATTTTAGTTAATTACTTTATTTCAGATTTTGGATCTATTTAAATCTTAGTTAATTACTTTATTTCGGATTTAAAACAGATACTTGTATTAGTACATAAATTTGTGTTTATTTATACAGAGATTAAATCTCTGTAGGAAGCCTCTCGTCTCTAAGGTTGATACGTACTGTAATTAAATATTTGATATTTGTTGTGTTTTAAATTTGTGAAGAAAACCTATCAGCTCTCCTGATCATATATGTAAATTGCTTGAAGAAATAATGAACTTAATCGATAGTTATTTATCTTAATAATGGGACCTTCATTAGGTGATTGGTATCATTTACAATTTAAACTTCTTTCATAAGAAAATTAACTACTAATAGAGTATAAAGCAAGAATAATAATAAACAAGTTAAAAAATATAGTTAACGCATTGCATAATATTAGTTTATAAATACAATCAATTTTATAATCTACTTTTAGAATTTAATTATCAAGACTAAGAATTAGATGAATTTTAGTAAGGAAACTTTCACCACTGATGGGAAAACAGAACTGAGGATGGAGTTCCTCCCAACCAACTCCTATAGCATCCAATCTTACTTGGTCTAGAACCCTGGAGCATGTTTGTTGAACCACAAAGGAAAATTCCAATCATTTCTACATCTCTTTGTATCAATATATTATTTTCCCATCAATCCCCACCCTCCTGCTTATTTGATGGACATACTATTTTATAGTATGTTGCTTAGGACCCACCTGCTCTTTAATGCTCCACAAGGATTCTTGACCAGATTTTGGGGAAGATGCATCTTGCATCACTTGAGTTCTTACTCAGCACCTTTCACCATTTGTCATTTCCCCTTGTGGGTCAGCAAACACCTTTTAATAACTACTTCGGTTCTGATTCCTCTCAATTATTTAATTAATCAATAATAATAATTCCATTACATTTATTTTGAGTTTATTTGTCAAAATATTAAAGAAATAAACATTCAAAATAATTAACAATTTAACAATTGTTTGGTGTATTACATACACCTCCCCTTTAAGGTTAACATAGTCCCTAGTGTTACTATTTATTTGTCCTTTTATTCTTATATTATTTCACTCTGAAATAGAACTGGATATGCTTCTCACATATTACTTTCCAATTATCAAGTGGAATCCTTTGGACTAAGGTGCTTCCATTGCACCTTGACTTGTATGATGGTATGGTTATGGAGTAAAAGTTCTCTTGTGTCAAGAATACATTCCAGTTCAACTTGAAATTTTCCTTCGGGCTCCACCTCTATAACACTCCATTCAATCACATGAGTATCATCATGAACATATTTATTTAAAATTGAAACATGAAAAAAATTATGTACTTTTATTATAGGTGGTAATGCTAATTGATATGCCATAGGTACAATTTTTGCTAAAACTTCAAATGGTCGACAATACCTGGGTGCCAATCTTGAGTATTTTCCCAACCTAAAAAAACTTTTTCTGGGTTTTACCTTTACATAAACATCATCTCCTACTTGGAACTCTTGTGGATTTCTTTTTAAGTTGGCATAACTTTTTTTCCTATATTGCGCAACATTCAAATTATGTTGTACCTGTTTCACTATTAGTTCCATATATTTCAATATTTTAGGTCCTAACATTAGTCTGTCGATAGGACTACTCTAAGAAATTGGAGTATTACACTTTCATCCATACAGTATCTCAGATGGAGTTAATCCAACTGAAGCTTGAAAATGATTTTTATATGGAAATTGTATCAGATGCAAATAATATTCCTACTTACATGGTTTATCCATTACGTAAATTCTAAGCATGTCTTCCAAAAGATGATTTAGTCTTTTTGTTTGTCTATCAGTTTGAGGATGATAAGTGGTGCTAAAATTTAATTGCATGGCTAAACCTTTAAATAAAACCTTCCAAAAATTTCCTATAAATTTTGCATCTCTGTCCAAAATTACTATTTTAGGTACACCATGCAATTTGAAAATTTCCTTCATAAAAATATCAACAATTATTATAGCCTTATATGTATATTTTACTGGAATAAAATGGTTTTCCTTACTTAGTTTGTCTACACAACCATGATTGAGTCGTGTTGCTTAACATTTTTAGGTAACCCAGTTATGAACTCCATACTGATAATTTCTCATTTCCATTCTGGAATAGGTAATGGGTGTAACAATCTGGTTGAATGTTGATGTTCAGGATTTACCTATTGGCATTCAATATAGCATTCTAAATAGTATGCTACTTCTTTTTTCATGTTAGGCCAAAAGAAATCATTCCTTGTCATGGTAATCATTTTTTGATATTCTGGATGTCTTGAATAAGGTATTTTATGTTATTCATCCATAATAATTAATTGAATATTTTATGAATTAGGTATATATAACCTTCTTTTGTGTAGCAATAACCCCTTTTTATTTAGACTAAAATTTGTGTTTACTCGATTTACTTCATTTTCTATGGTATTCTCTTTTGATTTCTTATCATCTTTACCAAATTTTTTTGCACTATTAATTTTATCCTCTAAATATGTTTCATACATGACATTGTTTGTTGTTGCATACAACAAATTTGCATGGTGACTTAGAGTGCCTATTACTTTATTCTCTTTCCATTTTATATGTTTTATTTCAAAATCATACTCGCTTAAAAATGATAACCATATAGCTTGTCTAGCGTTAATATTTTGTTGATCGAATAATTTTTTAAAAATTATATTATCACACATTAATAAAAATCTCCTTCCTATCAGATAGTGTCTCCACATTATAAGTGCATGAATGATAACAGCTAATTCTAGATCGTGAGTAGCATAATTCTTTTGTGCTCCTTTAGCTTCATGAACTCATAGGCTATAACATAATTTTCTTGAATTGGTACTCCACCTAGACCTTCTTTGCATGCATCCGTACATAAAACAACATCTTTAAATTGGTCAACAAATTTTAGAATAGGAGTAGTTGTTATTAATTGTTTTAATTTATTAAAACTTTCTTCACATTTTTCGTTCCAATCAAATTTCTTACCTTTCTTTTGTAATGAAGTTATAGGATATGCTATCTTAGAAAATACTTCAATGAATTTATGGTAATAGCCAGTAATCCCCATAACTTATCTTATATCAGTTACTTTCTTTGGAACATCTCATTCAATGATAGCTTCAATTTTATTGAGATCTACTAATATGCCATCCTTAGACACCACATGTCCTAGATATTGAATTTTGTCCTTGAAAAAGTCACACTTGCTAAATTTGGAAAACAATTGTTGTTCCCTTATCACTTGTAGTATTATTTAGGTGTTCTTCATGCTCTTGCTTATTTTTAGATTAGATTAATATGTTGTCAATAAAGACGACTAAAAATTTATCTAAGTATTTACTTAATATATTGTTTGTTAAACACATAAAAGTTGATGGGGTATTTGTTAACCCAAAAGGAATTACAATAAACTCATAATGACCGTATCAGATTCTAAAAGCTATCTTAAATATATCTTCATCCTTAATCCATACTTGATGATATCCGAACCTCAAGTCTATTTTTGAAAATATTGTTTCTTCTTGAAACTGATCAAATAGATTTGCAATACGAGGTAGAGGATGTCAATTTTTAATTGCCATTTTATTTAGTTGGCTATAATCTATACATAACAATAACGTGCCATCTTTTTTCTTTACAAACAAAACTGGTGCTCCCCAAGGGGAAACACTGGGTCCAATGCATTTTTTATCGATTAATTCATGTATTTGTGATTTTAATTCAGTTACTTCTATTATATTCATTTGATAGAGATCCTTTGATTTTGGTATTATCCTTTGTACCGAATCAATTGTAAAATTTATATCTCTTTTTAGAGGTAGTCCGGGAATCTCTTCCAGAAATATCTCTTTAAATTATTTTCAAATTGGTATGTATTCTACATTAAGTTGATTATTTTTCTCTTTATCGTCCATTATGTAAACTCCAAAAAAATTTCAACCTATCCGAACATAACTTTTCATTTGTAAAGCCGATATTTCTCATATGGTAACTTTCCTGGGAATGACTTTTACAACAATGGTATTTCCTTTATCATCTAAACATGAGAATGTTTTATCATAATAGTTTAAAAAAAATATGTTTCTCTAACAAATCCATTCCTATTAGTAAATTATAAGATCCTAGAGGTAAAATATTTAATTCGGCATGTGTTTTAAAACCATTTATAATAAAATTACAATTTTTCACGAAGCTAGTTACGTTTTGCTTTGTGCCTGTAGAAAGTTGAACTAACCAAGACTTTTCAATTTTAACTTGTTGTAACTTATATAGCTATACAATTCTTGGCGATACATAATTTAAACTTGCACCTAGATCAATAAATATAGAAATCTGTTTATCTTTTGACATACCTTTGATTTCACCCATCGACGTTTGATGATCTGCTTACCTGTTCTCCAATGCTCCACTGATTCTGGGCATGATCCTTTCTATATCTTCCACTATAGTAGCTTCTTGAATTGTATGCACATTATTAAGAACTTTCCTTCTTACAAGGAAATCTTTAAAGTAATGTGGTTCACCACATTCCCAACATTTTAAGGATTTTTGTGTAGTATGTTTATTAAAAGTAGTGGGTAATTTTGTTTCTTTTATTGCTACATGGTTTTGTTTAACTTATAAATTTTAAAATTATTCCCTTGGTATCCTTGATCATTATTTCCAGAATTCTTATAAAACTCAGTGCTTTTCTTTTTCTATTCAAAATTTTTCACGTCTTTTATTTTTCCAATTAGGTATACTATCTCGTTTGTTTTCATTTTGATAATAACGGAATTTGTTTTTCTCATGGCTTATCCCATAGTTTTCGGACTATCATATTCGATTGAATATTTAAACATAAGAGGTAAAAAACTAAGGTACATAACATAATAAACTTAAAATTTTATTGCAAAGATCCTTCATAGTCATTGCACTTAATTGTAATTCATAGAATTCGTTAGATTTTTCTTCATAATACTATTCCGATAAATATTTTCTTATAATTTTTTTAAAAAAAATTTCCAAGTTACATAACGTTCTTTTATGTTTTTTACTTTTTTTTTATATCTTGCCACCAAATATCAACCTTTCCTATCAAATTATAAATTTTCATTTTCACTTTTAGTTTATCAGAATAATGATAGATATGGAAGTACTTTTTCATCCTAGATATCCAAGCTTTTTCTTCTTCTCATTTTTTAATTTTTGCATTGAACATAGGAGGTTTGATCTTTTTAAACTCATTGATAATCTCTTCATATGGTATTTTTAATGCCTAGAAAATCCCGGGTACTGACAATAGGGATTCTCCCCAATAACCGTTCCTAATTAGATCGTTTATCATTTGGAATGGGGAATCTATCCAGTTAGTGGTTAAACTACCATAGAATTAAAGGAATGTTTAAATCTATTTTACTGGTTGTGGCCTGGTCCACCGTTTATCTAATTTTATGTTTTATGAATGATATGCAAGTGCCTAAATTAAATGCAGGTGATTTCCAAAACAAGAACCTCCCAAGTGGTTAGCCACATAGTGAGTTGCGCAGGGTCTTATCTCTCACCTTACATGAATCAATTTCCCCTCAATCACCCAAAGTAAATAACAACTCGTCCAATCTAATATATTCTAATATATCCACAGGGAGCAAACTTTATATTAGATTGAGTAATGTACCGTATTGTTTGCGCATATGATTCTACAGGTAGCTGTTAAATTCTTAATACATAAATACAGTAGAAAAGTAACACAAAGACAGCTTTGTGAAGTTAAAACATTCATTACTCGTTTATTGCATAAGATTCATAACAGAAAATGAAACCATTCATAAACAAAGAAATAGTTCAACGACTTTAGAACGATCTCATAAATTGTATAGTATACCAAAACACAAATAATACCTCATTCAGCGATCCACACAACCATCTTAAATCTCATATAGTCCTTTCTCCAACGAAAATTCAATTCTCTTTATTATAAAAAGAAGTAGTTCTCCTTACAAAAAGTTTCAGCATATGAGAGCTATAAAAATTCCCCTCTCTAATATATTCTACCTTTACTTATACATTTTCAAAATGAATTTTGGTTATCCATGCCCTTTGGGCTTCCCTAACTCTTTGATTACAAAATTTTGTCCTCTAGCGTGCTCATTAGGAAAATTGAATAAATACAAAATATTAGATAAAATTATCCACTTGCGAATAAAAAAAACATCCTAGGTGGGTGTTATACACCTGAATGGCACCTCTCCGTCTGAGTGCTGACATCCCTTCTGTTGGCACACAAAAGGACACTTATGGATTGAGGTTTGCCCAAAACACTATTGATTGGCTTGTCATGAAATACATGCTTCCTTCATCCAGCTAGTCATTTTGCCATTTTTTCCATGTTGAGATGTATTCACGACTCTATTTATAAACAACTCGCACATCATTTGCGAGTCTCCTTTGTAGCAAGTCGCGAATCCATGTATTCGCGGGTTGCGCTTGTACATAGTCGCGAATCATTCACGGGTTGCTCTACTATAGACCCGCGAATGTTTCTCTTCACATTTAAATATAAAACACGCACTAATGGGTGATTAGTTAACTCATTTAACTTAAATCCCTTAACTGTTACAACTTCCCCAACCTTCGAGAATTGCCTTATTTCACACATATAAATACAGGCCTTGGGGAGGGTGTTGATGACTTACACTTGGAGAGAAAATTTATGCTGGTGGAGTTTATACAGAAGTCTTTGGAGCAGTGGAACTCAGAATCCTTTGGTTGCAAAGGAGTCCTTGTATCAGGAGTTGGGTTGTATCTGAACTCTTTCCATTATTGATAATAAAGAGATTAATTCTTCCAAAAATTTGAGCATGTACTAGTTCGGGCTCATTAAATCCACGAATCAGTGAATCAAGCAGTATTTTCACATCTCTTCAAGCTTGTTAAAAAATGAAGAGGGAACTGAGTTTACTTTCCTGGACTCATTAAAATTCAATAGGGAAGGTAAGGAAGAAATTTTCTCTTGTTTTCAGTAATGGCAGCATGTCATCCTTGAACATAGCACTCTTTGTTTTCTGATATCCATGTTTCAGTATACACTTGTGTTCAGCTATTCCTTTGAGTTTCTTACTCCTCCTCTTGTCCATTATACCTAGGGAATCTGATCATGTCTCCTACATGACAGATAAGTCTACTTGTTCTATCTATCTGTTGTACGCTGCCTTGGGTCATCTTTGTGTTGTGCTCATTGTTCAAGGAATCTACCTAATGTTTGATCTATAACCTGATCCCATCATTGTTATATCTATTATCTATTTGTGTCTCCCTTCTTTTGCTCAGTTCCTAATCACTCTTGTGATCCATTGGAGGATCTGTTGCCTTCCTTATCATAGCATGGTTCCATTTCAGTACTTCCTGATGACGAAGACGTAGAGTTTTGACGATCGTACCTCTGGATTCACTTTCATCATTGGTGAACTCCTTTGCTTCAATTGTCAATTATTACCTATTGGTTGACAAATTGTTGAATCCTCTCCATGTTCGACTTCAGCTTACCCTTATTCACATGGCTTGGATTGTCCTGGTTCTTTGGGATCCTTTATGAAGACCTTAGTTCACACATATGGACTAAGTTGCACAAGATTATGTTCGATCTCTCTAGATAGCTTCCAGATCTTTGAAGACTCATCATTATTGTATATTGTGGCTTCGATCCACCTTTGTAATATACGTGGTTCTATACCCGTATCATATGATGTAATCAAATATTGTAAAGGAGCTAATGTTCTAGTAAATTGAACATAGCATCCTCAGATGTAACTTTGTATATGACATTACTATGTTTTGTTTCAGGTACTCTCTCTGCTCCATTGGATTTCTGAGTTCTCCAAAGATAAATATTATAATGTATTTCGGCCATCATTCCCCTCTGACCTCACACATTAAGGGGCATCTGTTATACACCTGAATGGAACCTCTCCGTTCGAGTGCCGACATCCCTCATGTTGGCACACAAAAGGACACTTATGGATTGAGGTTTGCCCAAAACACTATTGATTGGCTTATCATGAAATACATGCTTCCTTCATCCAGCTAGTCATTTTGCCATTTTTGCCATGTTTAGATGTATTTGTGACTCTATTTATAAACAACTCGTGCATCATTCGTGAGTCTCCTTTGTAGCAAGTCGTGAATCCATGTATTCGCAGGTTTCACTTGTACATAGTCGCGAATCATTCGCGGGTTTCTCTACTACAGACCCACGAATGTGTCTCTTCACATTTAAATATAAAACACGCGCTAATGGGAGATTAGTTAACTCATTTAAACTAAATCCCTTAACTGCTACAACTTCCCCAACCTTCGAGAACTTCTTTATTTCACCCATATAAATACAGGCCTTGGGGAGGGTGTTGATTACTTACACTTGGAGAGCAAAGTTATGCTGGTGGAGTTTATACATAAGTCTTTGGAGCAGTGGAACTCAGAATCCTTTGGTTGTAGAGGAGTCCTTGTCTCAGGCATTGGGTTGTATTTGAACTCTTTCCATTATTGATAATGAAGAGATTACTTCTTCCATATGTGTTTCATGTCTTGTGGTTTGATAATTGTTAATGCATCTATATATGATTTATCTAACCTGCTTATATGTACATGAATCATCTTGTATCTAGAAAAGTGTTTCTTGATAGGTGAAAGAGGAGCAATCTTGAAGACTTTGGAAGTGGAATAGAGAGGAAGAAGATTAGCAAGGATCGACCTTCGTTTAACAAGTAAGTCCTTTTAATATTCCCTAACTCTTTGATTACAAAAGTTTGTCCTCTAGCGTGCTCATTAGGAAAATTGAATAAATAAAAAATATTAGATAAAATTATCCACTTGCGAATAAAAACAAACATCCTAGGTGGGCCCAGTTGGTTTCTTAATAAAAACATCCCATGCTTGAGCCTCTTCACTAATGACTTGATAGTCAACTAGCTCCATCACACATGCAACTATTTCATGCTTGGACAATTGGGATTCTATCTCCCTTACTTTTGGTGAGTTCTGAATCAATAAATCCTCAAAGAAATGCTTGTGAACTGAGGCTTGTACAATCCAGACTCCAATGGCTTCTTCAGCGATGCTTTCGATCTTAGCTATGATTTCTTCCCCTATCTACAGCTTGTCCTGAAGGTTCTTTAAATGTTGATCTCTGGATGGCAAATCTTGAACTTGAGTGTCTGCTAAAACTTGGCAATTATTGTGAGTTGAACACATTCTTTTGTAGAACTCATTACACTTTTCCAAAGTTTTATTAATGGCTATGTTCAACCTTACTACTGATTTGCTACCAAAATTTGAAATTGCCAATTTCATCTTTAAACATCCTACAGTATTCTGAGGCATGTTCGTCGGAACGGTCGAATTGGCTCCGGTCCAAGTCATTTGGCTCTGCACAAGTTCTACCACTTTTGATAACTTCTTCCTGAACTTTGATGAGCTATGTGCTATCTCCCTTAATCTAGTTTCTATCAGTTTAATTCTATACATTTCTCCAACCAATTTCAATTGAATCTGACTTATTTTCTTTTGCAACAAAGATGCTTGATTACAGAAAGGAGAAATATCCATCTGTTTTTCGTTTGCTACCTTGAGTTTCCTATCTAGAAAACTATTCTGCATTTCTAGTTCTTCAACTCTTTTATCAGCTATGACTCTCTGGTTCTCTAGCTCTAAAACCTGGTTTTCAAGATCCTTTTTCTCTCTTTTAGCGATGGTATCTAACAATACTAAGTCATCTTTGTCTGATTCCAAAATTTTATATACTTCTTTGAGTTTCTCTAATTCTATGAGAATATCATCCTGCTTCCTTTTTAGACTTTGTCTCTCTCTTCTTTCTTTGCTTAGAGTTTCCTTCATTTGGGACATTTTTTCCCTCATATTGATCAACATCCGCAACCAATTTGCTGACATTATCTACATTGGCTAGAACTGTTGCTACACCTGCCATCACAAGGAGTTTAGGGTCTTTATTCGTCCCCTGTAAAACTGTCTTTTCTGTTACCATTATTTCTACAAGCTGATCACCTGTGTCCAAACTTTTCTCTGATCTCATCACAATCCTTTTCTTGTTTTTATCAAAGAAAATTGTATCTAGGTTGGCTACCACCTATTCACGGGATGGAATGAAACGTATTAATTCAAGATCTACCAAGGGGACTAGATTTCCTGTCGTCGTGCTACTTGACGGGACAAAATAATCCACTGGAATATTATGGCCTTGTTCCTGCTCTTGATCCTCCTAGTCTTAGTCTTCTTGATCCTTTCTCTTAAGTTCTTCGATGAATTTTTCTGCTTCTTCGCTTACTCGGTCAACCACTTCCTTTTGTATTATTTCACTCTCCTCCCTCTTCCTATGTTCTTCTTCTTCCTTTTTCCATTATGCTTCCTATAACAATCTGGGGGCTTCCTCTTCCCTTCTCCTTGTAGCTTCTTCTTCTTACTTTTGTTGCTCAGCAGTACCACTACTGCTTCCTCTACCTCCTACAATTGTTATTTTCTCCTTGAATCTTCTGCTTAAGGTGGCCATGTTGCATGTATTGCGGTATATCTCTTCATCTTTATCCTTATGATTTGTGTGTTCAAATTTCACTCCCCTTTATGCACAATACTTCTAAATTTTTTCCTCTGAATCATTTATGTGAAAACGTTTTTATCCAAAAATGAAAATTTTCTATTTCTTCCACAAACTTTGGCGCACATTTTACCTTAGTAAACTTATAACTACCTATGTAGAAAGGTAGTGGTGGATATACAACCTTTTTCATATCAAATAAGAAATCACCGATCCCATCTATGGAGAGTTGTCTCACCACTTCTTTATGAATAACATAGTCAGTGACATACTTCAGTAGCAAAAAAGGGGATTTAGATCCTCCAAACATTCTTAAGTACAACCCTTCCTACAAGAGGTAATAATTCCCATTATCTCTCCTCGTCTCCAATTCTCTTTCAGACATGCAGTTGCAATTTGTGAGGAATATTAGTTTGTAAAGAGGCATTAAGAAATCTTGACATACAGTCTTGTAGAAACTATAGTATTTGTGTGCCCAAAATATCTGATATGCAGAATCAACTCGAAGAGTTCATTTGATGCAGTGGGTGGAAAAACTGAGCTTCAAATTTTAATCATAAGGTTTTTAGATCAGTGAGGAAAAAAAAACTAAGTTATGGAAAAAGGGTCTTTAGTGACAAAAGGTAGTCTATGAAGGATTAGAAACTGAAAATAAAAATGCACGAGTCCCTAAAACATGAAATTTGTTTGGGGAGGAGGTTGCAGTAGCAACAGGTATGTATTTCTTTTTCTTCTTATTACTATCACCACTTTCACTAGGATCTTTATATTTTTCCTTACTATGTTTAGTTGATTCTTTGCTTGAAGATTCAGTCTCGTGATTAGAAAACTCTAGTTTTCTTACCTTATATTTATAAGGTGTAGTTATTTCCACATTTAACTTGGGCCCTTTATTCTTTTCTTCTTCATTCCTATGTATTTTAGTTAACAGAACATTATTTAATTATGCATGTGGTTTTAAAATGTGTTCATTATCTTCCTTAACTCATTTCAATTCTTCCTTTAAATATTTTACTGTTTGTAGGAGTTCAGATGGGTTATCATTCCTACTTTCATTCAGATTCACATGGATTTCACCGTCTCTAATTTTACCTTCTTCTTTGTTTTATGGATATTTAGGATGTGATTCTCCTTCAATAGACTTTCCCACATATGAAATGATTCTTGCAAAATCAAGGTTATTCTTCTCTTCCTATTTGCAAAGAGGGTCAAACCATAACAATAGAATTAGTTTTCTATTTTATATCAGGTTGAATGTTGGGATTTTCAGGCCAAGTGTTGTAACTGTGCTCTAATACCATTCTATCACAAACTCGTAAATGATATCATAAAAAAAATAGAATTTATATACTTATTAGTTGCAAAGTGTTTTCTTATTCATAGGATCATTTTTATTTTTCTGCATGGGTAATTTTAAATGGACTTCTTACTTGTATGATGACATGGCTTTTCATCTGCCCGACATTGACTCTGACTATGTCAAATAAAAAAACCAGCTCTTGTCAAGGTGACATGTTAAAGTTTTAAAGAAAACAAGTATTTGGTTTGATTTACCAAGGACTAAATCCTAGGGTTTGGAATTTAGTCCTAAGCCATCTTTTCTAGACATATGCTTTGTTGATTGGGGAGGTGCTGCTAAGTGTAGACATGTCCTTGAGGAATACGAGGAGTCGGGGTCGGAGCAGGTGTAGGTTTCATAGGTGGTGGGTAGTAGATGAGAGTGGTTGGAAGGGGTGCAAAGCCTATTGTTTGGAAATTACAAGCAGGTTCCAAAAAAATTTGACCCATGAATGTGAGGAATGGGTGTGGGAGATGCATATTAAGGTGTGGATCTAGAATAAGCCATTACACGTCAAAAGTTAGGGGTGTAGCCTAGTTGGGAAACATTGGGGGCGTTACCGAAGTGAGTCAACATCAAAGGATAGGCCGTGTACAGGTGGGTGTACTAGGTAATGGACCCAATATCTCCATCAACAACATGGTATTCCTTGACATATCTCATTGTGAAGAGCCAACATGAGGAGCATCAGGTATGATGGTGTAAAGGTAACCTGATTGGGCATAGATAAGGTCAAACTATTGTTCTTTGAGTATTGATTCTTCCTTTGTTTGTGGGAACTCGGATGAAACATCCTTAGTTATAGGGGGATTAAGATTTTAAGAAACCAATCAAGAAAGATCCTATCATCTAACTAGATTTTTCACAAAATACAGCGATGATGCCACTCATAAGTGTGATCTATGATATGGGTAGCATTGTTTTGTCTGCAAGATAATAGGATTTCCATGCCCTCATCATAACAGACGAGTAGATGGATGTACTAGAGGAACATCAAGGCTAAAGAGGAAAAATGAAGATAAGTGGCATGGGGCAGCTCAATGTACCATTTGGTTGCAACACCAGTGAGTCTGCATTGGGATAACCACAATCGAATAGATCATCCACTATGTTGTTGGAGGAACACCATAAGTGGAATGACATGATATGGTTCTGAGGGACTTATCCCACCTTTCCCCCAAACTTAGGGATGTCCGAAGGGGTTTTGGTAGGAATGTGAGGCCACAATAGGTTGTAACGGATGGGATCATTCGTTAACCTCACTAAATATGGTAGGTTGAGAATAGCCATGAATTGAAGACTAGGATCTGGGATATATCTAGAAGGGATAGCAATGGTGTTGTGGACGATGGGAATGTAGTTACCATAGGAAAATGGGGGTTGGTAGGGATGAATCCTTACAGTAGAGTTAGTCACTAGAATGGTTTAAATAGGAAGAGTAGTGGTAGAAGGGCCTGTGGCCCCTTCCATGAATGTAGGAATGGTGTGAACCATGGTGGCAAGAGTGGAGGCACTACTAGTGGGTAGAGAGCCAAAAATAATGTGTGTGGTGACGTGGGTACCACTAGAACCAGGACATGTAGGTCCAACATAAGGGATACATGGTATGATGGGTGGAGTACTCATAGGTCCACTATTAACAATCCCCCCCTTGGAAGTGGTTGGAAGTTGCACCATCCATGGGGATAGATGGGGAAGCAAACAAAGTAGGATGGGATTTATAGGAATATGAATCTAACTCAGATGCAATGTATGGCTTTGAATGTGGTGAACGAATTCAAATATGGATTTGACAATGGCTATTCAAGGAACTGAACTGAGGGGTATGCTCCCTAAGTCTATGGAAGTAGCGAGGGGGAGAAATGATGTCGTGAAGGTGTGTTATATGATGAATGAAGGCTCAAGGGTGGAAAATGAAATCTCAAAAAGTCCAATTGCAATCGATTGTGTAGAAGGAGAGATGATAAATGGTGGCACATGGGCAAAAAAAAACTCTAAAACCAAACTGCAACAGTGTGTCACAACAAGTGAGGATACAAAAAATGCGATGAACAATCCAACACACAACACTACATATGAATAAAATGACGCACAAACCTATGGGTATAAGTGCAAGAAAGCTCCTCCCCTCACAAATCATATCCTTTGTTGGGTGATGAAATCTACAGTCAAATAATACGAAATGGAAGAACAAAATTCTAAGATAATCCTACTACCGAGAGGGACCTTGGGTAAAAGATCCCTAATACACTAGAAACTAGGATACTTCATTCATGAAATGTTTGGGATAGTTTCCTAGCACTTCGACCCTTTGGTCCTCGATACCCAGTATGGTGGTTGTCATGCACAAGGAGGAATATGAAGAGATCTCCTTCCATATAGAGTGGAATGTGGTATTCCACCCAGACTTTCGAAACCCCTTCATCGTGGCTTACCCCTATAGAGTAGGAGGCCTCCCAATAAACTAGTGGTGATTGTGTCAATAAATACTATATTATTTTGTTTCCCTAAAAGACACAACTATTTCTCAGATGTAAGTCTCAAAGAGTGTTTATTCGGATGCCTATCCACAGAGTCCTAAACTAACTACAATATTGTTTTGGTCCTCAAGTAAGGTTACAATGTTGGTTGAGTTAAGGTTAATTCTAGGATATTCTTGGGGTCATGGACCAAGATTTCAGGTTACGGTGTGAGATGTGTGCAAAAATTGAGTGTCATCTCTAAAACCCAGGTCTCTCTGCCAGAGACTAATATGTTGAAAATTAAATGACAATATTGAAAGTAAAATTGTTTCAACAATAAAAAACTCCTTTGAGATGAAATAAAATATGCAAGTAAATAAGCACACTAGGAATTCTATAGGGTGTAGGAAACAAACGGGGGGTATCAACTACCAAGCTCAACTAGGATAGGCTCAAATATAAGAAAATGGGGAATGCAAAAACACCAAGGTGCTCTAGGCCATCAGATCTAGAAAAATACAGTCACGAAAGGGGAAGAACATAGAAAGGGAGTCTGAAATGGATCTAAAACACCTTAAACAGTTGGAAAATGGGAAGGTATCACCTTTCGATAGAACAGATGTGGTCGGGATTGTACAGGACTAAAAAAAACCTTGACAAAGAAGGAAAAACAGTGGGAAACATAAGTCGCACACTAATACATATGAGGAAATTTGCGACGGTTTTTCATTGCGCTTTCCACATTTTGGCATCTCAATTGCGACGATAACAGTCTTGTTGTTTCGTGGCACTTATTTCCTCGATCTAACAATGATATTTATCAGTCGTTTATATAGGGACGAAATATGGTCGCCACCTGTCTTCTATACGATGGCCTTGAAATTGATTTTTTTTAATTCATTTTCTATGTTTCGTCGCTCTATCGACAAAACGATCGTCCCTATAACGATGAAAATATGGCCAAAAAATGCTACACAAAATTTTGTTTCCAAGACAAACCATGGAACAGTTGTGACGAACTATTGTCCCTCTCTCGATGGATTCTAGAATTTGAACAAAAATTTCTTCCATGCAAAATCGTGGAAAGCCATTCTCTATCGATGAAATATGCAAGTTGAACGGTAATTGTTCCACAAAACTGTGTCGCTATAGTGATGGTATTTGAGGAAATCCACCCAGGGTTTCGACGGTTTTGCAATACCTTTGAAGAAAGTTCATCGATATTGAGACGAAACCTGGAGGTTTCAAAAAAAAATTAAAAACCATGGAAAGGCACCTTCCTCTTCACGGTTTTGGATCTTCAATAAGTGCTTGTGATTGATGTGCAGTCTCGTGGAGTTTTTGTATCTATGGACAAGTGAATCCACAAATACACTTGAAGAATCGGCAGTCAATAAATCAATACCTTGGATAACTTATCCCATTCAATTATTCTTAGTGGAATGATTATATGCCTAGAGTAGACTTTGTAAGAACTTATTCAAAACATAGAATCTATTGTAATTGGTGTGATGTACACATTTCCATGTTGGTTTCTAATTACTTGCAATATTTCCATACTTATTCATCATAGCCAAATAGGGTCCTTACAGATTGGTCTTATTCACACCCTATGTGCATATGAAAATTGTATGGTTTCATCTGGGTCCAATGTGCATCCTATGAACTTCCAAAGTTTTTATCAGGAAGACAGAAAGGTGATAGAAAAGAACAACGACAGAAAGAACACTAATAAAAACTTTGGAAGTTCATAGGATGCACATTGGACCCAGATGAAACCATACAATTTTCATATGCACAGAGGGTGTGAATAAGACCATTCTATAAGGACCCTATTTGGTTGTGATGAATAAGTATGGAAATATTTCAAGTAATTAGAAACTGTAAACATCCCCAACCCTCCAACCGGTGAAGAGGATGCTACCGATGTTGCTATCTACCCGGGAAACTAGCCCCATGAACATACACATGATAAAACATTTCATGCTTTGAACTAAAACGTGCATAGATGCATAATTATTTATCATACACAGAAGCAAAGTACATTCCATTCAAGAATTTAGCATGTTCATCGTTTTCATTAAACATCAAATACAATTGCAGAGATAAAATAAACCAGAATACTTATCTTATGAATAAGCTTGTCCGCAACCAGCTATGTCGCTGCAATGTTCCACCCAACCATAGGCCAGTGTGGTCCTTAATCTCTTAGCAACACTACCACCCCTGAGTTGGGAATGATTCCCATAAGGAATAAGGAAACTAAGTAGGATCACACATAGCCAAAGATATATCAAAACTCAGTCAAGCCAACACGGTTTGGTTTATCAGACCAAGAGTACACAACAACATGTAACCAAGCCAACAAGTTGGGTTTATCAGGTTATCAGGAGATGGAAGCATTGTCTTCTAAGCTAGTGGGATAACTAAAGAGCTAACGATGCCTACACTAGAATTATCTTGACTCCTAAGAAATCCACACACACCCAACACAAGGAATGATTCCCTTCTTTGCTGCACAGTCCCTCGAGATATGACTTTCCTTCCAGTGCTATTAAAAGGGTGTAGAGAAGAGAACCATCCCTCTAGCTCTATCTATGAGGCTCCTGCAAAACACTAGGTTTGTTAAGCAGACTCCTTTCCACTCCTACACAGTCTAAAGACCAATTGCATACAAAACAATATACACCATTTCTGGGTTGAGGAAAACAATTCAACCACAAAATTAATTGCCAAGGAGGGTATGAACAACCCACTAACAACAAATTGTATCCCAGTGACATTTTGGCCCTAACATGGCCAAAAACAAAATCAACAACAACACCCAAGAGGATGCGGTCTCTCCTCTAAATCACTGGGAAACACAAAAACAATTTTCAGCTTGGAAAACATTGGGAAAATGCAACAGAAATCATTAGGGAAGAAACCCAACCACAAGAACATCACAAAAACTAAATTCTCAGCCTCCAGAAAATGAAGAATGACTGACCACGTGAGGGAAAAATATACACACAAAATCCAAAATTGTGAATTTCACACAGCAAATTCCCAGCTGATTGAGAGAGCCCCAACGTGGGTGAATGATGATGAGGAAAACACCCAAGAGCCCAAATTGTGAAGGAGAAACATACCACCGGAAAAATCATGGAGGTGAAACAACTCCCAAGCTTCCATGCATGAGAAAAAAAAATGAAGAACGTAGAAGTATGGCCAAATGGGCATGCATTTTGGGTGTTTACTTGCCCCAAAAGTCAAAATTGATTTTCCCCAAAAATGGGTTTTCCCCCAAATTCGAATTTCCTTCCCATACTCTTCCCATCCCCATGCAAAAACTACCTCAACCAATTTCTGGCATAATTAAATGATTGGGTGAATGAGACAAGAAAGGTAGTTGACTATTTCATGGGTTCTCTCTTTGACATTTGGCTTTTCCCCATTGGCCCCAAAGGTTAAATATTTCCCCCTCCTTATCCTTAGGAAATTCATGCCCTTTTCATTATGGTTGCATTGACATAGCTGGTTGCATTTTTTTTAATTAAATTGCATATTTACATGATGTCAAATTTATAATGTGTCGACTGGCACGAAATACCATTGGCAATGATTTTAATCGCCGAAACATAAAACATTAAATCAATGGTGGGGATTTTTCCTTTAGCTCCACACTATGATTAATTACTATATATACATCATATACATTTTTAATGCTAACAGGGTAAAAAACCGAGGTGTTACAGAAACGGACATGGAAATGTGTACATTAGACCAATATACAATAGATGTTATGTTTTGAATAAGTGCTTACAAAATTTACTCTAGGCATATAATCGTGCCACTAAGAATAATTGAATGGGATAAGTTATCCAATCTATTGATTTATTGACCGTCGATTCTTGAAGTGTATATGTGGATTCGCTTGTCAAACAAAGCATAAAATAACAAAAACTGAAAATTACAATAAGTCATTCTACCACCATTCAAGTGGGCTATATCATAGATGTTGCAGGTATTGGAATGTTATCTGCAATGGAAAGTGTTAACACCATACCTGTCCTGTAAAGGAAGTAGGTTCTAGGCTCTAGCTTCTATTGAGATGCATTATTTGCAATTACAAGATTTAGTTCCATAAGAAAATGTTAAATGGATTGATACGATCAATGGAATAGTTGATGCTGCAAGGGATTTTAGTAGTGAAGAATCAGGGTTTGAGAATTTATTAGTGTATATGTGAAAATATCCTCAAATTTGAGATTTGAATTAATAAATTAAATGCTTCTACAAACTTGCAAATGATATGTCTTTTCCAACCAGCAACCAAGATTTCTGACAGCAAAATGTTTTAACCTTTACTTAGATTTGAAATAAGGTACATATGAGGCTAAAACTAGGGAATATCTAGGAATTTCACTTATTAATTTGAAGTTTTCAACCCTGCAAATCAACCTTTTAATTCTGTTTTAGACCAGATTTAATCAGCACTACAGAGCATATTTATAGAAGGTAATTCCCAACCACAAATTGGGGCAAACCTACCATGCGATTTGATGTTTTAGGGATGAGTTTAATACATGTAAATGACAGAAATTTTCAGATCTTATAAAAAAAAAAAAGACGAATTAAGATTTAAAATGGCATAAAAGCTGTGATTAGTGCCTAACAAATCCAATTTAGGAAGCTGGGGTCAATTGAGGATCTCCTGGCGGCTTTAGTGATTAAAGATTAGATAGGGTTGAATGGTTCAAACCCAATATGCTCCTTAATAACTAGATCCACTTTAGAAATATTCAATAGAAAAATCCTAAGCTAGACATTAGATATTTGTCAAACAAGAGCCACAAGGTGGAAATGTCGTCACTATTCCTAAAAATTATTACTAGAAGACAAATGCTATAGAATGACAATATACCTCTGTTTCAAACCCAATAAAGCTTCCCATGCCAAACCAAGAAATCTATCATAATACACTTGTGATATTGTTATAGCGGATTTCACCACTCTAGGTGAATCACACTTTGTATGGCCTTCCCCTGTCCCGCTGCAGACTCCTTAGACCCTATGGACCACTTTTTGTCCTTTGATGTTTCCTTGATCATCCCTAAAAACACATGAAAAATTCTATACGCGACTTTTAAACCTATGAGCGCATACATATGCGGTTTTGACCACTAAAACTGTGTACATCGGGATGTGTGTATAATCCAAATCCTTTTGGAGTTTTCCTTGACATTGATCTGACTCATTTGACTCCTAGCCTTCACTATGCCTTGAGATCACTCAGATTCGGCCTTTCATTTCCCGTTTGAAAAGCTATATAAGGAACCCCTTGGTACATTGAAGGCATAAGAGAGAATTGAGAGCAACGAAACTATAGTCCATTGTTGCCAGAACTTATGCTTGAGTCTGCATCCCTTTGTCCCTTGGAGCACTTTTGTGGTCTTCCCAAGCTTGTCTTTTGCTTGTGAGCTTGCTATCAAGAGATGGAGGATTGAAGTGGTGGAGGCCCAAGTGGGGGATTCAGTTTCTACGCTTCACAGATGTGCCGTCAGAGGTTGTATCTTGTAATCTCTGATTTATATTAATAGAAATATCTTTTCCTGTCCAATAATGTGTGTTTGAATGAATATTTTATCCATTGGATTATGTCAAATGCTTATACATTATTGATTATATATGCTAGAATAGATCTAACACCATGATATATAGAATGCTTGTATTTTTTACTTGTTGTTGAGGAAGTAACAGATCAATTCCAGCTGAAGATTGGAAATCTCAACAGGGATCTACTTCAATCGTCCAAAATAAGGTACGGGGTCTGATCCTTTAGTGTTAGACATTTAATTTCTATTGCATATTGGAAAGGATTGATTTCTGGAGTCAAGCTGTCTGTTGTGGTACCCCAAGCCATAGGAATTTCTATCCGTAACAGAATTGGCGACTCCACTGGGGAGTTCCTAGTAGTTATCCTTTGGGGGTTGTTTTCTCGGCATTCAATGAATTTGAATTGCTCTTTCTCTCTTGTTAATGTGTCAGGTTTGGGGGCATGTATGCCTGGTAGAGTCTGATTGGTGTGAAATTTGTATCAGCCTGTCTTTTTGCCTTGATTTTATGCACCTTTCTTCCTGTATGTGGGTTTTTGATTTACAGTCGCGTATACACACGGTTTTCTCTACGATTTTCATGTATACACGCGGGTTTACTGCGAACAGTCGCATATGCCCTTGATTTTTCCTTTTTGGGGAAGATAATTGGTTGTTGGGTGAATTCTAATGTTTGTTGAGTCTCCTTTGGCACTGCCTGAGTCTGTTTTGACCTTTGTTTCTGACCAGAAACATTTTTTTTAGGCTAAAATTTTCTTTTTTAAGATAGTTCGTGTCATGGCATTTTCAATTTTTTGTTTAAGATTAGTGCATTAGAGTTCTTTTACCTTAGTGCTTTGCTTGAGTGTTGTTTGGGTGTGCTTGCAGAGTCTAGGGGTCATAGAATCATTCTTTTTCTTTTTGCATCTCTTTTATTTTCAAAAATCCAAAAACATTTGCTTATCATCATGCATTGCATTTTTCACTTTGCATTGTACTTGCACTAGATAGATTTGCTTTGGAGTACTAGTTAGGACTTCATATAGGAAAATTTACATTTATCATTTGAAGAATAATTGTGCATTTCACATAGTAGCATACCCTATTTTCATGGACACAATGCATTTGAATTGATTGTTAGGTGTGCATTTTACTTCCTGTTGCGTCATAACAACACTAGTTGCACGATCATATCCCTTTTTTGAGTAATAAAGCCAACTAAAATCAACGCTAAATAAAATGAATTACACTCTTTTATTTTCTAGGGTGCACCAACAAGCTTAGATTTTAGGATCTTGGAATAGTTCATTGTAAGTCAATTCTCCAAGATCACTAAACAACAACATCTAGGTGTCTGTCCAGGTGAGTGTGTGAAATCCTTGGTATAACCAGTGTTTCTTAGGATCCTCCTCTCAAAAGGGAGTTAAGCATGAGGCAGTGTGAGCGGTTATTGATTGGGATGACCCCTAGTCATAATTGAGTAGTACCGAAGATATTGCCAGGATTGTATTCGTATCTGGGGGCTCTTTCGAGAGTTTCCGGCTTTGCTACCTTTCCCATACAGTCAATCCCACCTGCGACTATCCGCCTAAGCATTGATTATATTGAGGTGAACTTAGTGGCCTTACCTAGGATATTGAGGGGGTAATTCACAGGGGTTATTATGCGGGTGTCCCAGCCAGGTTGGGGTCGGACAACACAGTCGCTTTACGCGTTGAAGCTGAGGACCACAATAATTGGTTACGTACCTCCGCTTGTTGTGTATGGGAGTCTCAAGCCTCTCCTAGGCGAGACATACCTGCTTCATTCAAGAGCTCCCTTATCCAACCCTTGTTTGCTTGCATTTGGATTTAGATTTTATTAGTGATTGCTCTGTGCATGATAGTTGGCCTAGGGTTTACGTAAATAGAGAGTCTTCGCTATTTTTGATTCATTGTGGATTTGAGTGCGGTTCCTCACCGTTCTCATCATTTAGCAAGACTTTCGCCTTCTACTTCTCCTCCTCCTTTGGGAGAGAGACCTAGATAGTCCAGGGGGACTATTTCACACATTGATTCACACACCATGGGAGACCGTTTAGAGGATATTCCTGAACCACCTCCTCCCATTCATGTAGACGATGGGAAATTTACTCCTACTTATGATCCTTCACCCAACTTAGCTGAGTTAGGTCCTGTGATTTATGAGATAGGACCCTTGCACGATAGACCTACTCACTCTAGGTCTGATTCCCCATTGACGCGTTACCAGCATGGAATGTCGGATGACGCCGAGACTCATTTTGAACCTGCCAGCACTAGCTACGGTAGTTATGCTATGTCTGGTTTCCCTACACATGATTTGACATTTCATGTTGAATCCGATTTCGAGCCTAACGCTATTCCTAGGGGCACTCTCCAGGGATGATTTTAGGGGCGAATTTTAGCCCAGTGGGCTATTTTTCCATGTTTTTCTTCCAAAAAACATTCGCCATTTTGCATTTTTTGAAGCCCTATTTCGCCCAATTTTGATGGGGTAAAATTTTTTCACCCCAAAAATCGCCAAATTATTATATAAACGATATAAAATCCTTGGGAATTAAAATATTTTTTGAAAAATATCGCCAATTATTTTATAGTTGGTATTTTAAGAATTGGTAATATTCGCAAACATTTATACACTTTTAAATAAATATGGTTCCTTAAAATCATCCCTGGCACTCTCATTCCTTACCATGCGGAGAGGTTTGGGAGCACTAGTCACATTGCACTTTCCGTCCCAGTGGTGGAAGACACATCGTATCTCCCTCCTAGGTCTAGGGTTAGCGATCCGATTAGGATCCCCGATCCTAGACGAGTGACGATAGACGGTAATACATATATTATTACTCAGGTTCCTTCGTCCTCGGTCCCTAGTTCTTCAAATGTACATCCTCCACCTTATTCACGTGGTCCTTTGAGCCGGTATATGGTTATGAGTCAGGTCTGTACTGCGGTTACTAGACCGATTGTGTCTCAAGTTCACATACCGCCTGCTATGTTGAGAGGCTATGTTCATGCTTATAGAGATCATCTTGCTACTTTTGGGGTTTATATCCCTACTTCCAGAGCGTATCTTCCTACCTACGGAGTGTCTCATGGGGCATCGCATGCGATGACCTATGGACCTTATTATGGGACGCATTATGGACAGGTTTCTTCACCTTATGGAGGTGGGTATCAACAACCTGCTTACTCTCCCAATTATGGCTTTGTAGCTCCTACTAGTCAAGGTCCACCATACTATGGTACTTCCACGCCACCCTATACGGGTCAGACAAGAGGAGGACACTATGGCCAAGGCCATGGTGGTAATCAACCCTATATGAACCAGGGAGCGGTCCATCGACCTCATCATCCTAGGCTCCCTTTCCTTGCGATGCTTAATCTTCCTGACTTATCGAGACTTACAAACAATCCTGTGGCTCATGACCCGGCTTGGCCAACTATCCCCACCAAGCTTCCTTCAGACATACTTAAGTTCGAAGGTAAAACGGGAGAGGATCCGAGTGAACACGTTACTATGTTCCACCTTTGGTGCTCTTCGAATTTGTTACATCAAGACTCAATCCATTTGCAACTATTTCAACGCACCCTCACAGGGCCTGCTGCGAAATGGTATATAAAGTTACCTAAGGGAGCTTTCGCTTTGTTCGACGACCTTGCGATGACTTTACTTAATCACTTCCAGCTACTAGTGCGCTATGACATTGGTACTGAACTCTTGTCGACATTTCGGCAAGATAAAGCCACACATATTTATGATCATATTCAAGAGTGGAGTAGATGGAAGAGATTAATTAAAGCTTTTATACCGTTGAAATTCCTCCTCGAGTGGTTCCTCAAGTCGTTATTGCCATATATAGCGAAGGATGTTTCCACATCCGGAGTGCAGAATGAGGAACAAGCGATTTTTAGGGTGCAGGAACTGGACTTGATCTATGCTCAGTCTGGTTTGTTGTATGAGATTATTCCCAATTCCCCTCATTCCAGTTTCAATCCCAAAGTCAAACCTGGACCACATGCCGATGGCATTGTGGGTTGTGAAAGTGAAAAACCTATAGATTCGGTTGCAAAACAATCTAGTAAATTGTTAATCAACCAATCTTCTTCAGGACAAGCTACGGCTTCATCTCAACCCGCCCAAATGGAAAATGTACTTTCTGTGCAATCGTCGGACCAGAAGGGTAACCAGTAGCCCGAACGGAATAGAAAAAAGGGTAAAAATAATAATCAAAAGGGTGGGAATAAGAATGAGAATGCTAACAATAATGACAAGAATGGTAGAAATGCTGGGGGGGACAAGCAAGTGAAATGTAAGGTTAAATTCCCTTGCAAGCTATGTAAGGACGATCACCTTACTTACTTGTGCCCTCAGATTGAAGAAGCTTCGAGATTCTTAGCACAAGGCCCAGCTGTGCTAACTAACCCTTTACTGCATAATCAAAATATGAACTCAAAGTCCCATGACCAGTCTAGTGATGATGATCCACTGGAGGGTAGTGGTCGTGGGTGCATTAACATGATCCGTGCTGTGAAAGTTGTGACTCGTGCGAAATATTATAGTTCGTCACAACCTAGCCCAGGCAAAGAGCCTGATCCACCAGGGTCCCCTTTGCACATCGAGAAACCTACGGATAAACCTGAGGCTGCACCTGGCATTCCTAAGGGAGTTCTTAAGCAGTCAGGGCATAATTCAAATGCCCGAGCCGCCTAGAATTATTCAGTTGTCGACGATTTGGGCCATACTCCTTGTGCGATGTCTGCATTGTAAGTGCTTCAAACTTGTCCTTCACAAAGGAAGGCGTTGCTTTCTGCCCTTAGTGTGAACGATGATGATTCTTCCTCTGTGATCAAATTTGAAACCGCAGGACATTAGCCTCGCTTGACATACTATGTGTCTCTTTTGGTGCATGTAGAATGTCTTGGTATGAATGTCAAACGTACTGTGATTGACGAGGGTGTTGCTGCTTCTATGACGTCTTTGGCTTGTTGGAAGGGTCTCGGTTCTCCTGAGCTGTCTAAATCAGCGACTATGTTAACTGCTTTCGATGGGAGATATTTTAGGCCGCACGACATCCTTCCTTCCCTTAAATTCCATTTGGGGGGGAAGACCATTGCGATAGAGGTTGAGGTGGTTGATGTGCCCCTCAACTATAATCTCCTGCTGGGTAGGAACTTGATGTATAGTATGCAAGTCGTTTCTTCTTCCTTGTTCCGCGTTGTATGTTTTCCACATAACGGGAAGATAGTAATGATTCATCAAATGACATTCAAGAATCCATCTGTTACCGCATCCTCGGGAGCTTTGATCCCGATTGTTGAACACTCTCAGTCGGCAACTGGGAGTGTGGGTGTAGGCATGTATCCATCCCTCATGGGAATCTTTAGTTGTCCTGCACCAATCCTCATGATAGGATCTAGTTCCGATGAGGATTTGACTTCTATGATATCGTTGTATTTTCACACGAATCATATGGAAGACCCTTGGATTCTTCCTACACCGAGTACTTCGAGTGAGCCTGTCGAGACGAGTGTGTCGTTTCTTGCAGCCATGATAGCTTATCAAGCTAATCTCAAGAGTGTTGTAGAGCCTAGTCCTTCCTATTCACGGACGGAGGAGGAGGACCCGTATGTGCTGCCGGCATGGGCAGTACAGTCTTCTCATGCCCATGACTATCTTGATACGGTTTTCCCTTCGGATGAAGCGATTATTGAGGCTATGTCAGGAGTTGAGCCACCATGGGAGGAACTTCACCATAGATCATACTTTCTCCCAGAGCTTGACCATTTGGAGCATGAGGATTTTAGGGCGGTTCTTATTCAGAGAGTTGGTAGTCCTGTGGTTCCATTAAGCTCTCCTGGTCCGATGGCTAATGGAAACATGGAAAATATATATTCCACGATTCCTATCAACATCTCTCGCAATCCTAGCATAATAGAGAATGTCTATATTGGGGCAGAATGTTCCCATGCTGATATTCTGGAATATACCGAGCTATTCAAGGAATTCTGTGATATTTTTTCTTAGTCTTACGATGAGATGCCAGGTATTGACCCTCGTATTGTCAAGCATGATATTAATACTTACCCCAACGCTAAGCCTATTCGACAACATTTACGTGCAGTGAATCCTAGGAAAGCACCCTCCATTAAGGCAGAGATAGAGAAACTGTTGAAAGCCGGTTTCATCTATCCCGTTCCCTTGACAGACTGGGTTTCAAACCCCATTCTGGTGGATAAGAAGTAGGGAGCGATCCGCATATGCACCGATTTCCATGATTTGAATCGTTCCTGTCCTAACGATAACTTCCCCACACCATTTATAGATCAGATTTTGGATGAGTGTGCGGGTAGTGAGGTGTTATCCTTTATGGATGGATTTTTTGGGTATAATCAGATACAGATTAAACCTGAGGACCAACACAAGACTGCATTTATTTGTCCTTGGGGAACGTTCGGCCTTAAAAATGCCAGAGCTACATTTCAGTGGGCAATGACCTTGATTTTCCACGACCTCAAGTCAATTATCGAAGTATTTTTGGATGATCTCGCTGCTCATTCTCGTATGAGAATGCGTCATCCCTATCACTTGAGATTGGTATTCGAAATATGTCGGCACTATTCAGTTAGATTAAATCCTCATAAGTGCATCTTTTGCGTGAAATCAGGTCATTTGTTAGGATTCATCATTTCGAAAGATGGTATAAGAGTCAACCCTTTGAAGGTTGAGGAAAGACTTTAGTTGTCTCCCCCGAAGAATATTCATCATCTTCAATGTTTGCAGGGCATGGAAAACTTCTTACGAATATTTGTTATCAACTTTACCAATTTGACTAGAGGCTTTATGCATCTCTTGAAGAAGGATACTCCCTTTTATTAGGATGAGCGAGCCCGGGAGTCCTTCGATGCACTCAAGCGAGCCCTAGCATCGGCCTCGGTGATTAGTCCCCCAGACTATAGCCGTGATTTCTTATTATATGTGGTTGCGTCTTTAGAGACGATTTGTATGGTATTGGTTCAAGAGGATGAGGAGCTCTAGGAGCATGTCATATATTATCTGAGCTGAAACCTTATTGACGCAGAGATTCGTTATTCTCATGTCGAGAAGCTTGCTTTAGCTACCGTACATGTGGTTCAATGTTTGAGACATTATATTCTCCTTCGCCAGACCTTGGTTGTGGCCCATGTCAATCCATTTCAATTCGTCCTCACCCGAAGGATGATTGGGGGAAAGTATAATAAATGGATTGTCATTTTGCAAGAATTTGATCTTGAGTTTGTTTCGGCAAAATCGAAGAAGTCTTTAGTCTTTATAGAGCTTATATCGTATTTTTCGAGCGAGGACGAGGAGTTGGTTTGTGAAGATACATTTGTTGATGAACACATCTTCTTAATCTCTATGTTAGACCCATGGTATGGGGATATCATAATATATTTAAAAACACTAAAGACCCCTACTCACCTCTCGCGAGATGAACGACGACGATTACATCACGTCTCTAAGAACTACCTAATTGTGGACAATACTTTGTACCGTCGTGGGGTAGATTCCATTTTACGACGTTGTTTAACTCATGATGAGGATGAGGTTGTGCTAAATGATTTCCATGGAGGGGTGTGTGGTGGTCATTTATCTGGGCTTTCTACAGCTCAAAAGATTTTGAGAGCGGGTTATTTCTGGCCATCGATCTTTAAGGATTGTGTTGATGCAATCAAGAGGTGCCACCCTTTCCAGGTGTTCGCATGTAATATGCGCTCGAAGCCTGCCCCGTTACATCCCATTATCACCGCCGATCCATTCACCAAGTGGGGGCTCGATTTTATGGATTGCAACCTAGTTTCGACTGGGGGGCACCATCACATTATAGTGGTTGTTGATTATTTCACGAAATGGGCTGAGGCTATGCCTACAGTAAAATCTGATGATGAGACAGCCGCTCACTTTGTATTCAACCAAATTATTACTCGATTCAGGATTCCGAAAGAGCTTGTCACTGACCATGGCTCGCACTTTCAAAACCGTATGATGGAAGAGTTGGCATCGAAGTTAGGGTATAAGCAAAAGCACTCCTCTTCTTACTACCCCCAAGCGAATGGACAGGTAGAGGTAGTGAATAAATCACTCAAATCCATTCTCCAACGAATCATCGCACAAAGCAAGAATAATTGGAACATTATTTTATATCCTACTTTCTGGGCATAACGAACCATGGTTAAGACTGCCACTGGTTTTTCTCCATATCAGGTTGTGCATGGAGTGGAGTCAATATTTCCGGTTGAATGTGAAATTCCTTCGTTGAAGCTAGCTGTGGAACTCTTACCAGACACTTCACATTTGGAGGAGCGTTTGGTTCACCTTGAGCAAATTGATGAGCAGCATCGAGATGCCTTAGTGGCTCTAGAGCTTAATAAGCGTCACGTTAAGGTCCAGTACGATAAATCTGTCTGTCCAAGAGTGTTTAGTGAAGGAGACTTGGTCCTTTTGTGGGATCAACCGAAAGAACCCTTGGGGGCAGGGAAATTTAATCCTATGTGGCGTGGTCCTTACGTGGTCAAGCATGTGTTAGAGAAGGGTTCCTATGAGTTAGTGGATTACGAGGGAACAGCTTTGGTAGAGCCTAGAAATGGGCTCTATCTCAAAAAATACTATGCATAATCTTTAGCCAAGGCTGCTTGTTGTATATTATTGTATAGCTTTGCATAGTTAGGTCTTTTTCTTATCATGATCGGGTTTGTGATTAGTTTCTGTTTCTTTTGGCAAATGTCAATGGAATCTTCCACCTACATAGGATTCAGGGATGGTGCAAGCCGTCACACTCAACACTCAGCCTCTATTGCTTGGGTGATTTATACTCCTATGGGTCAGGTACTGTCTTCAGGAGGTGTATGTCTATGGCCATCTTCCAACAATGTTTCTGAATATAGCACTGTTATTGAGCTTCTACGGGATGCCTTTCTACATGGCGTTCTATCTCTTGAGGTACGTCTTGATTCGGAGTTAGTAGTGTCACAGCTCAATGGTTTGTACCATGTTAGAGATCCGACGTTATTAAGAAGATTCTTACGTGTGAGATTGTTAGAACGACAATTTGACAGTATAACATATATACACATTCCAAGAAATAATAATCAAGTTGCTGACTCATATGCTAACTACGTGTTAGATTGGAATTTGTTTCATTCATAATAAATTAATCACAAACACAATTTTTACACATGTAAATAAATAAATCGATCACCATAAAACTTTTTATATATAAAAAATGTGGTAATACATAGTGTCATGATACAAAATTGGGGATTTTAAGCCACCATCATATAATACACGGTCGTACAAAATATATACACTCACAGGTGTCTAATCCTGTGGAGGAGGAGGAGGGTTGTGATCATGGAACGTCACTATGTCTCTAGCTAGCCGTCGAAATAAACGCACCCATGCACGTGGTACACCCACCACCTGCCGCTGCATGGCCTTAGGCAAGTCCTCGACTTTCGCCATGGGAACTCTATGAGTCAGTCTCACAAAGTTGGTATGAATGCTCTGGAGCGTTCACTCCGCATCCACAACCGTGATGTCATCTCCTCTTCCCCTCTGTCTATGACGAGGGAAGCCCTCTGGTTGTCGTGGTCCCACATCTACACATAAATGGTAGATGTCACTATGTGTTGTTGCGCAAAAACATGTATTTTTGCTTCCATAAAATCAAGAAAATACAAAAAAATTAAATAACTCAATTTTTTTTTTAAAGAGTGAGGGTCGAGATTCATTACCTATATCACCATACGCCGATCCTGGTGGAAATGGCATGTCCAAATCCCCCTGAAAATCTATCCCTGCATAGGGGTAGTCATCAATGGAAACTATCTGTCGTCGCCACCATGGACAAAATTCAGCTGGATATGGGTTGGCCACCCTACCACCCCCCAGTATGCACATAGCATCTGCCCAACGCCGTTGGGCCAGATCTCGAACCCCGTGGAGAGGAGCATCCACTCTAGGGCTCAATCCTGGAACACGCTCAAAGAAAAACGTGCTCAATATACTTCTGAACCTGAAGTTCCGTACCCTGCCTGCCTTACACTCACTGAGATGGTGTTTCATGTTGCTCAGTAGTGTAGTACTCCAGTCATAGATTGTGGGTCTCATGCACTCCACTGCATAGAACATTAGAGGCCGCGAGGCCTGGTGGAGTGATGCTAAGCTGGCTATCCTACCCAGTGTCAATAGTATGGCCTTTAGGCCCAGCACCTATATAGCATTGGTAGGGACCTAACTCCCTACCTTCTCAGTGTCTAGATAGCAGTACACTGCAATGTACTCGTCGATAGTCAGGCCACCCCCTGGCCCACCTCGGTAATGAAGGTTCACCACCTCCCCTCGTCTAGAAAGACATGTGATAAAGTATATGTCCTCCACCTCTATGGTGAGGGACATCCCATCAAAATGAAAGGACTCTGATTCTGTATTCCAATAGTCTACCAGCATCTGTAGCAGTCTTGGTTTGGCCCTCAAACCACCAAGACACCAAAACTTGTAGAGTTCGCATACATGAAGAGCTTGTTGAGCCATTAAGTTGGCCTTACTGCTTCCTCTACTTCACCATGCTTGTGCTCTCTCCACTCTAGCACCATCCTGCAAAATAAATTGAAAATTTTAACATTAGTTTAGTTGAAAATCATATGCGTAGCCTCATACGCGACTGTTTTGAAAATAGCCGCATATGTATGCGGGTTTGAGGTCCTTTTCCATGTATATCCATCCCTATACGTGGAAAAAGCCTTGATTTCCGTGTGGGACGCAGCGCTCATTTTAGGATGGCCTAATAATTTCATTTGACCATGAAAATCTATAAAAATTATGTCAAAATGCAAGAGGAGAGCATGAGTAAATACCTGGAAGAAACGGTTGTGAATTCTGCCGGCTGGATCTCCTGGAATTTGCAGTTGAAAATCAAAGCTCAAATGGGTAAAAGTTTCAAATGATTTATATTTTTTACTATTTATAGAAAAATTTTCAAATATTTGAAAGTTTTACCCCCTTTCCTATAGTTTCGACATTTTCTAACCATTTTGGACCATTTTTTACATAATTGGTGTTGTCGAAGACCTTTTTCAGTGTCGTCTCAGCCATTGGATTGACCCATTCATGCCGATCTCAGGTATCATGACTAAACTGGCATATAGGTTAGGTTTCACCAATGTTTGCATTTTGCATGACCTTGTGACCATATCACCATGAACTTAGGTACGAACCCACTTTATTATGTCACGGAACCTTCTTGTTGCTTTAGAAGTGGCATGATACGAGTGGTAGAGTTTCACCTTACATGGGTACCCTAGTTAGCACCTTATTTTCATTTGGTGCCCATGCCGATGGTTTCTCCTTTAGGGTGTGGGAGTCCGTTGTATAGTACTGCCATGACATTTTGCAAGAGCCTCATACGCCTCTTGATCTTATGCTGGCCTATTTCCCTCAGGACTCCCTCATGTCAAGTTGTGAATGCATTATCATGAGCTTTTCCTGCCTTATTGAGCTTCATGCCGGCTCCCCTGACATTGCGTTTCAGCCATATAGCCTGAGCTTGTCTCATGTCTAGCCATGCAGAGCCATTTTTATATCCTTCGCAGCTTGATTCCATTTTTACCGAGAGGGGATTTTCCCTCGAGTGTCGATATCCTACACATGTATCCTTGCATTGAGCATAGGTATGTTCCACTGCTTGGAACTAGTTTGTTTTCCCTTGTGACACTCATCTCCTCCTAGTTTGTAACTATAAAGCTAGTTTATTCTTTTTTCAAGCTTTTCAAATAACTGAAAAAGTCCAAAAAAATAAAAAAACCAAAAAGCCGGACAAGGAAAGATGTTATCTTTGGCAGCTGTCGAGTCGTGTTGCCTTCGAATAGAGCACTGTATATCACATCCATTGGTTGGGTTATAGTTTGACTTTAGGAGCTGTACTCGTTTATCTGAGTTTATCTCCACCGACTGGTTAAGCTTCCAGTCCCTATGGAGCCTCTGTTGATGCCTCCTGTGTCACAGAGATGTCCCAGTTTGTATATCGAGTCTATGATTCCTTCATTCAGTCACCATATGCCGTTATGATCTTGTTCGAAGGAAGTTGAAACCTGTGTCGGCCATTCCTCAGTTATCTTGACTTTGCATGTCGGCCATTCCCGGTACAGTTACTGGTTCATGCACTTTATGATCGAGTCCTTCCACATTATATAGCTTTGCTAAGTACCTCGTGTTGGATCATGGGGGATTCCTTAATGCCCTCCTTTCAGCGGATTTCATCCCATCGACTTCAGATCATTTATTCTGGGATTGGAGTCTAGAGTAATTTTGAGTGCCTTAAGACTTGGAGTCATCAGTGGCAGGTTCTCTCGCCATCGATAGTTTCTTGGGAATACATCAATGTCTTCTGATCGATGGATCCTTTCAAGTGTTCGACCTCAACACATTTATTCACACTTGTTAGTTTGCACTCTAGTACCTTGATTTCCATTTTCATTATTAGTGGGTGATCTCGCATCTATTAATGGTATACATTAATGACTGGTAATCAGACGATGGACTACTATGTTGGACCTCGACACCTCTATTCACATAGTAGGACATTTACTCATAGCAATTTGTGTAGAAGACTTTCCAGATTGGTGGCATCTCTTATATGCTACCTCCTTGATCGTGCCAGTGTTCATGAGATTTCATCTCTCGTGACTTGACTCCAGTATATGTCAGACATTTCCAGCTACTATGGAGATCTTGATCTATTGTATATCTTCAGCCATTTTGGAGATCATGGTCCTTTGTATATCTTCATCATGGATATTCTGATCTATGTATATTGTACGTGGCAATGACCACATATGTGATAGCATGTATTATGCCTATTCATGGCCATTATACTCTTATGTATTCGAGACTGCTATATGTATTTCAGTTGTATGCAGAGTTGTATTATTGTACTATGCTAATTGGGTGGTTGTTCTTCTATTTGGGATCCTTGATCACTCCACTTCTAAGATGGACTTATAATGTATTTCGGCCATCGTATCACCCCTCTGACCTCACACATTAGGGGGCATCTGTTATAGCAGCTTTCACCACTCTAGGTGAATCACACTTTGTATGGCCTTCCCCTGTCCCGCTGCGGACTCCTTAGACCCTATGGACCACTTTTTTTCCTTTGATGTTTCCTTGATCATCCCTAAAAACACATGAAAAATGCTATACGCGACTTTTAAACCTATAAGCGCGTACATACGCAGGTTTGACCACTAAAACCACGTACATCGGGATGTGTGCATAATCCAAATCCTTTTGGAGTTTTCCTTGACATGGATCCAACTCATTTGACTCCTGGCATTCCCTATGCCTTGAGATCGCTCGGATTCGACCTTTCATTTCCCCTTTGAAAAGCTATATAAGGAACCCCTTGGTACATTGAAGGCATAAGAGAGAATTGAGAGCAACTAAACTATAGTCCATTGTTGTTGGAACTTATGCTTGAGTCTGCATCCCTTTGTCCCTTGGAGCACTTTTGTGTTCTTCCCAAGATTGCCTTTTGCTTGTGAGCTTGCTATCGAGAGATGGAGGATTGAAGTGGTGGAGGCCCAAGTGGGGGATTCAGTTTCTCCGGTTTGCAGACATGCCGTCAGAGGTTGTATCTTGTAATATCTGATTTATATTAATAGAAATATATTTTCCTGTCCAATAATGTGTGTTTGAATGAATATTTTATCCATTGGATTATGTCAAATGCTTATACATTATTGATTAAATATGCTAGAATATATATAACACCATGATATATAGAATGTTTGTATTGGTTACTTGTTGTTGAGGAAGTAACAGATCAATTCAAGCTGAATATTGGAAAGCTCAACAGGGATCTACTTCAACCATCCGGAATAAGGTACGAGGTCTGATCCTTTAGTGTTAGACATTTAATTTCTATTGCATATTGGAAAGGATTGATTTCTGGAGTCAATCTGTCTGTTGTGGTACCCCAAGCCATAGGAATTTCTCTCCATAACAGATATAACAAAGGTTTTCCCAACAAGTCACAGGGCACTTAACCAAAAAAAAAATCAGCTAATGTTGTTTGGAAAGTGTGTTCTTGGGGTAATTCCACCAAGAGATGTGGTTCTAGAGTCACATTCTAGATGTATTGTGAAGGAAAACAACAATCAATCTATCCAACACACATTTTCCACCAGAATATCAACTCGCATTTAAATACTATATTACAATATCGTTGCCTCACTGATGTGGAAACTTGTGTTTGTATTCGACAAGATATCTTTAACCATTGTAGTAAAATGAAAAAAACACACAAATTTTAAAGTTTAGGACATAAATATATTAAATACACATATAAATAGGTTTTTACTGGAAATGTGTGGACACTGTTAATAACACCATCCTGTCAAACAATATAAAACAAAAAATAGAGGAAAGAGTCATGTTGTCTTACTATATCAATAAAATGTCACTAAATACGCCAGATAAATATTTGTTATCTATGAATGTTAACTTTCCAGAAAATAATATTTAGATATGGAAATATTTGTTCTAACAGAATGCACTTTGAGGAGCTCATGGAATGCTTTTGTAGTGCACATATAAATACATTTTTGTTGACTTATAAAAAAACTAAAGAAATAGTTTAGGGGAGGAAGTTCACTGATGAACCTACAGAGCTACGAGCATGGGCTTGTTGTGAGAATAATTGCATATGATGTTTCCATATTTATTCGTTCTCCCATTGCATATTCCACATAGACTTGGGGACCCCAGTGGATTTTCTTGGCCTCTTTTCTATTATTTATTTCTCATCTTTTCTCCTAACAGTCCTTACAAACTTGGCGACCGACATATTTTCCACGGCATCCTCCAACTGCAGAGTTAAATTCAAACCATTAAGAAGCAAAAAACTGAACATGAATTTGTTCTTGTTAGATTCAGGCTTGGGTTTCTTCTTAGGAAGCACTCCAAGGTAGCCCTCATTGCTTCTTCTTTCCCTTCTGGTAGAATATTATTCCATATTGGACACAAGAAATGGAAAACCGTAGAGGGAATATTGTGTTCTTCTATCACAACGCTTGCCTACACTTAGAATTTGCAAGAATTGATGCATGCAACAGGATTTCATTAGTTTATGCAGAGACTACTATAGCTGGGGTCGATGTCTCACTAATTACTCAAAGAAATTATGCATGTACAACTCAAGACAAGATCTGGTGTTCCACAATTGCTACAAATATCTTCTTAGTAGCCTTAAAACCACTCTGAGCAAACAAAAACAGTTTTCTATAGAACATTCAGGCTTCAAACTCCAATAATTCAATTTTGGGAGGTTCTATCAGGCTTGTATGTGACCGAACACCAGGATATGTAGTGCACCCACAAAGGAAATTGCAATTGATGCTGAGCAAATTCTCCTTAGAGAGGGTATTTTGAGAGACTGAGACTATCAGGTTATGTGCACTTATGCTGAAATATCCAAGGATGCTATTTATTCATCAATTTCTCTCCAAAAAGAATACAAACCATGCAACACTGTCATTAGAACTGCTTAGTGCAAAAGAACCTCATGATAGCGGGTAACTAAGGGAAAGCTACAAAGAATCAACTTTAGTAGTTAAACATAGGGAAAACCTGTCAAAAATGTGAGCACGGTGCACTACAGAGTAGGTGAACATAACTCTAGTACTACTTAATATACTTCTCCTAAGAATGCAATGGAAAAATGAGGCAGGAACTCTAAAACCTAGGGAAAAGCAGGGAATGGTACAACAAGAACACAACAAAGACATATAAGTTTGATATTTTTATGTTTCTATACAAACATTGGATATGAAGCATGATGAAGAGGCTAGAAATGAAAATAGCAAATTTATATTATACGACATGTACAAGCAAGCCATATAAAATATTAATTCCTAGAGAGAATGTAGGAAATGCAAGAACCCTTACCTTATCAATCGCCTTTCGCCAGGTCCATTGGCCCATGCCACTTGCAAAGAGTTGTCTTAATAAACAGAAATCCACTGTGTTGGATGGAAATTAAATTTATAAATTAAATAAATAATCCATTCCTAGACCTATACACAAGTGGTCATTTTGCCAGGCATGGAAAATATCAAAATACTCTATGAAATAAAGAAAGGGCTTACAATTAAATCAGGTAATGTTGTTTGGAAAGTGTGTTTTTGGGGTAATTCCACCAAGAGATGTAGTTCTGGAGTCACATTCCACATGTCCTGTGAAGGAAATCAACAATCAATCTATCCAGCACACATTTTCTACCAGAATATCAACTCGCATTTAAATGCTATATTACAATACCGTTGCCTCACTAATGTGGAAACTTGTGTTTGTATTCGACAAGATTTCTTTAACCATTGTATTAAAAAAAAAACAACACACAAATTTTAAAGTTTAAGACAGAAATATATTAAATACACATATAAATAGGTTTTAACTGGAAATGTGTGGACATTGTTAATACCGCCATGATGTCAAACAATATAAAACAAAAAATTGAGGAAAGAGTCATGTTGTATTACTATATGAATAAAATGTCACTAAATAATCCGGATAAATATTTTTTATCTATGAAATGTTAAATTTCCAATAAATAATAGCATGCATGGGTGTAGCTCATTGGTGGTTCAGTTGTTATGAAGTCACTTGTCGTAAATTGGAGGTCATGAGATCAAATTCCACTCGGGTTTACCTGTGTCCCATGTCTTCCGAAGGGTGTGGGGAACCTAGGGGTATAGTAGTAGTGGGAATGGATCCCTGGACCCCATTTCACATGAGTACCAGCCCAACTCTAGTTTTCGATTCCCCTAGTTACTAAAAATAAACTTTCCATTAAATAATATTTAGATATGGAAATATTTGTTCTAACAAAATGCACTTTGAGGAGCTCATGGAATGATTTTGTAGCGCACATATTAATACTTTTTTTGACTTATAAGAGAATACTTCAATTTCTTGTTGACTCTAAGACTCACCCCATCAACATGCATTCTACAACCATGTGTGTGTATGTCATATAAAGAGAGAGGAAGAGAGAGACCTTTATGAAATAGTGCAAGCCCTTGAGATAGGTAAGGGGGTGAAATATGGTGCATCTTTGAAACAAGAGATATTTTCCTCATCACAAAACCGTAGGATTGACGAACTAGTTGAAGCATTCATTGCCACAGTATTCAAAACCAAATCCACCTATGCTCTCCAATGATCAGAACGCAAAGAGTCAACATGCAAGCATTATCAAAATATAAACAGAGTTTTAGTAAACATAAATTTCAATTATCTACAAGGAAATACAAAATAATTAATTTAATAAAAAAAAATTAAATACACATGAACTAAAAGGAAATATATTGTATAAAAACAACTTTGGAAATTTAACAATACAATTTTTTGCTCAGAATTTATTATGCATTCTTTAAAATATTTCATTTTAAAGTTTGGTGTATGGTCATTAATTTCAAATTTCTCAGTGGTTTTCCATGATTTGGTTTTCATACTTCAAAGTCCAACCATAGACCTAAGGGGTTTCTAATTTTTATGTAAAGTTGAAATCATCAAAGTTGCATAGCAATCTTAATCACCAAATTTTAGTATTCTATAAGTTATGAAAGATAAATCATGTCATTTGAAAATACATTTCAGCTTTGTTCAACATGTAAGTACATGCAATGTTGTTGCAACATTTGGTAGATATTTCTTGACCCCTTTTGTATTATTTATTTCTCATATTTTCTTCTAATAGTTCTTACAAACTAGGAGACTGGCATCTTTTCAACCACATCCTCCAACTGCAAAGCTAAATTCAAACCATTATGAAGAAAAACCCTGAACATGAATTTGTTCTCCTTAGGTTCAGGCTTGGGTTTCTTCTTAGGATGAACTCCAAGGTAGCCCTCATTGCTGCTTATTTTCCTCCTTGTAGAAGATTCTGCCATCTTGGACACAAGAAATGGAAAACTGCAAAGGGAATGTTGTGTTTTTCTATCGTAACACTTGCCTACACTTAGAATTTGCAAGAATTGATGCATGTAACGAGATTTTGCTAGTTTATATAGAGAATGCTATGGTTGGGGTTGATGTCTCACTAGTCACTCAAAACAATTATGCATGTACAACTCAAGACAAGCTCTGACATTCCACAATTTCTACAAAGCTCCGCTTAGTAGACTCAAAACCACTCTGAGCAAACAAAAATTGTTTGCTATAGAACATTTGGGCTTCAAACTCCAAAAATTTTCCATTATGAAAGAAAAACTAAGAACCGTACTATTAAAAACATTCAAATTCTAGCTTTGAACTGTCAATTCATGGTAATTTTGACATGATTCCCAAAAGGAATGGAAAAAAATAGAAACAAACCCACATTTTATAGACATGCCAACTAGAAAAATACCCACAAAATCATATGAATCACATCCATATTTTATGGTGAGGATATGAAATTTCTTACCCTAATCATAAGCCGTGATGTTTGCACAAATCAAAAGCACCATTGAGAAAGTAAATTCAAAAGCCTCTTCATCTTTCCCATTCAGAGCATACCTTGCAATCATATAGCTCCACATTCCCTTCCTCCTTTTCCTCAATAACTGTTGGTTTTATTTCTCACATTGAATTTCCCAAGTTCACCTAGATAGCTCGTGCTTCATGCTTGCAAGGATATTTGAGACATTTCAGCACCACCACATCCACAACAATGAAAAAAGCCATGAATAAAATAAAAACACAATAGGTAATCAAGAAAAACATAGAAGGAAACAAACCTAAAGGTCTAAACATTGTTGTCCTTCTAGAGGTGGGGCAGGTGGTTCTAGAAGCATGGGCTCACATGTGAAGGGAGTGGATGATGCATTAATAGTAAAATTCCTTCACCCGCCCTTCCTACAAAAAAAACATCATAGCCTGTTCCAAATCCTTCAATGAAAGTTCAAAATCGAAAACCCCCAAATGGGAGCCGGAGTAGATCCTGCATGGGTGTTTTTGAATGCTAATGAGCTAATGCACTGGTGTTTTTGAATTCTGTGTTTTTTGTTTGATTATTTGCATATTTTATATTTGGTGTTTTGTTTTGTTTTTTAATTTTGCATGTTTATCTTTTGTTTAGTTTATTTTGGGTTTTTTTATTTGCATATTTTATATTATGTTGCATTTTAAATTAATTATAGTTAAACAACTCTCTGTTTTTTAATTTAGTGTAGTTTAATTTAATTTAACTAGGATTTTGTCATAATTTGTATTGGTTGCATTGCTTATATTGAGATCCTATACATAATTTGCTTCAAGGAAAAACACGATGATGATGACAATGATCATGATGAGGATGAAGACGGCAAAGATGATGGTGATGACGACAACAACAACGATGATCATCATCATCCTTGTCATTGTCATCACCATCGTCTTCATCATCTTCATCAATATCATCATCATTATCTTCATAATCATCATCGTCGTCATAGTCATCATCGTCATCATGATCTTCTTCATCATTGTCATCTTCCTTATCATCATCATCATCATAATCATCATGATCTTCATCATCAACGTCTTTGTTATCACCATCATCATCTTGATCATCATCATCATATTCATTGTCATCATCATCAACATCTTCATCTTCATCATCATATTCATCATCAACATCATCGTCATCCAATTCATCAGCAACTCCATTATCATGATCATCATCTTCATCATCATCATCATCATCATTTTCATTATCATCGTCATCATCGTCATCATCTTCATCATTATCATCATATTCGTCATCATCATCATCATCATCATCGCAACTTTAGGGGGAACTTAGTGAATGGAGACGTCTACATGATAGGGGGAGAAGCTAGTTGAGTGAAAAATTAAGGATTGCTCCTAACACCCATTCCAAGGACTAATTTGACAATTCAATATGATCCAAGGAAGTAGAAAAAAAATAAAATACAACTTTTTGGGCCCTTTGAAGCCTCTTGTTCTTAGGTTTGTGCACATGAAGAATCAAGACTTATGGACCTAGTCGGGTGTCTTAAAAGAGGAAGATCCAAATTGAGCAGTTTGGTAGTTCCATAAAGTGCATTCTTTATAGGAGTGAATAATCAATCATAACCATTCTATTATAATGTTGGCAAAGCTCAGAACAATTTAGTGAATACCAAAGTAAATATCTTGTCATCACATCTTCATCATCATCATCATTGTCATCATCTCCCTCTTCCTAATCAACATCTACGGTCGATCCGTGGAAAGTGGTAGGGGTTGTGAAGATCTACGATCAGAACAAGATGTTGGGTAGATCAACGGGTGAGAAGCATTCGACGATAAGAAGTTTCTCACTCGTTCATATGAGAAAGGGTTAGCATAATGTTAAATTTCTCAAGGTTGAGCAGTCCCGATGAAGGTAGTTTAGAGATCGACGATTGATATTGATCTCCCCAAATCAAGCTGTGCAGGTTGATAGTGTTGATATCCCCTATTATTTCTCACCTCCTCACTCACCTCACCTTTTTACTTGAGTCCTCTTCTTCTTCCTCCTCTTCCTTCCACGGGCTCTTTGATCTGCGCCCTGAGCGCCCTCGAAACAAGAATGATCTCTGAAAGTCTTCGGACACGTTAGAGACTATCCATAATCCACCTAAAATTGGGGCTTTTGTTTTATCATTTTGAATTGATCATCTAGGGAGGAGATTATTCAATTCTAAAAATAGTTGTTGAATTTACGGTTGATAAAAAAAGTTGCTTCCTGAAAGCATTAGGTTTACATTTTGGGGTTTTTCTTTTAGGTAGGTGCACCAAAGGATACTTTTTTCAATGTGTTTGAATAATAATTATATGCAACGAGTTTTGAAAAGAGAAATGAGAATCCATATCAATCCCTCTCATTTGACATCTAGATGTTAGTAGACTTAAGACTAAAGTTTGAAAGATAAATTTTCAAGTCTTCTAATACTTAGGTTTATTATGGTGAAGATGATGCTTAGGGATTAAGTGGAGTTTGAAATTGAATGGCTAGTTACTCATGAACTGTGTCCATATGGAAAAAAATATCAACTAGATTTGTGATGGTATTTGTGACTTTTTTTTCTATTGATGGAAATGTGGATCCTAAAAAAATTATTTAGCTGGAAAGATAATAATACAATGCTTTTAATAGCCTGTAGAAAAGTTCATTTCAAAACAGGTAAGGTAAAATGTCATGGAAAATTTATTCTTCTATTTTTTTTTACTTTTATGTTGTTTATTTAAACCATTGGTTATGGAAATGATCAAGTGGTCACAAAAAGGATCAACAAATTTAAATCTCCCAGGGATGTACAATGTTAGAAGTACACTAGTTTTAGGTGGATACGTTGGCATTGGACAAACATTATCTTTTTAGTTTGTTATTAATGTTAGGGATTTGATTCCTAATCTCTTTTGGCCTTGCAACATAGCAATTCTAATAGTGGAGCTCTTCTCAAAACAATTCTAGACAGAAATAAGCTTTAGTAACCCATGAGCTTACTTTCACCCCTATTTTCATATTATGCATTCAGATAAGGTTGCGAGTAGTTCTCAACTACTATAATCACTTTAGCGTGATAGGAAACAAACATTTCCCTTCAAAAAATAAATAGGCCAAAGAACACGCATACAAAAAACCAATACTCCTAATGGTTATGGCTATGTTCACATTAAGAAAACAAGTGCATCAATCTCTTTTTAAATGGGCTTTTTCCCAATCTCATCTTCCATCACCGTTACATGTTCTTCATTCTCAACCTTTATTTTTGTCTCTCCTCCTCTATACTAACTATTGAGTAATCCCCATAAAAATAATCTAGAAGTGATAAATCATATGTACATGGTTTACCTCACTATTTCATGTAAATGTTGAATCACTTGGGATTTATTCTTATTATCATTTTTTTTCTATACAATATTTTTAATAAATAATGAAATTTTTTTAACACTTCAATTTTCAAATGAAAAGAATGATTTATTTTTAAATGTCAACATTGAAGGCTTCAATTTCTCATGGCCCTTCAAAGTAAAATGAGATCTGCTCTTCAAATTTGATCCCTGGCGACTTTGGATCTGTTCAACCTGGTAAAGGTGGTGTCCTGATCAGGTTTGGTACAGAAAGGATGTCCTCATGTACAAGCTGACCAATAATCATATCCCTCAACACCATTTGTGACATGCCTTAGGTGAAGATCATGTCCAAAGCATCACCAATTCACTAGCCTTCCCGACTGCAGAGATCCAGCACGTGGATTGCGTAGAAAACAACGGGAGATCATGGAGTTCAAATATTTGAAGCGACGAACCTAGCCTCTACTCAAAGCAAAGGTATGCGGCTAGCTGAAACTATTCCAAACAACACTATTAGCATAAGTGAAAAGGAAAATAATGTCACGTCCAAACACTACGATCCATGTGGAAAACAATCCAGCATATTCAAAGGAGGTGGCATGACTGGATTCTCAGCAGAAAATAGAGATCCCTACCCACGTGTCCACTCATGCTGTCATTATGCTGACCAATAATCTATGTATCCATATTCATCTTATTATATTTTTATCATTCGAGCTAGCATTATGATCTTAGGATCTTTAACTGAGAGAATAACATGCACAACAATAAAACACAAGAGGCAAGAGACACAAAGAATTTTCCTCAAGGAAACCATAAAGGAGAAAACCCCGCAACTTCCTTAGATATAGAATCAGCACCAAAAGTAAAACCCAAAAACATAAAGATGATCTCCTAACAATAAATAGTCTCTCTCTTGTCCCAGCAACTTCTCTCTCACTCATGCGCCCCAATGAGTGAGTGTGTGTGTGATAAATAAAGAGGCTCACTCTCTATTTATATTCTTTCATTCACTTGAATCCCACTCCAACATGTTGTCCTCACTTAAAAATTACTTGCTAGAGCCGACATCTCTAGGAGTGTCTAATAACCCTAGCACCCCACAACTTGTGGGGACTTTTCCCCTCTAACCAACAAGGAGGTTTATCCTTAACACAACGGTGGGGACTATTGCCCCAACTTACAATGACTCACCTAGGGTTGACTTCTCTAGGATTGTCTAATAACCCTAGGGCCCCACAACTGCGGGGACTTTAACCCTTGACCAATAGTAGGGTTACCCATAATGACTTGACATGACTTGTTTACATTATAGAAACTCCCAATCATAACATCGGGGAATGACATGACTCAATTAAATTACAAACACTTCCCAGAATAAACATCGGGGTACAATACATAAGAAATACAAGTGAATACATTCCCAAGTTACAATTAGATAACCACTCCCTCTTAACTAGGAAGGTATTCTCTCGACACAATTTATCAGCACAAGTCTTCTTCTCTGTATCATCTGTATCATCATTGAGTTCTCGTCATCTTCATTTGGATCTAGATCATCACTTGTTCTGGATCATCATCACTGGATCTAGATCATCACTAGATCTGGATCATCATCACTGGATCTGGATCATCACTCGATATGGATCATCATCACTGGATCTGGATCATCACTTGATTTGGATCATCGCTGCTGGATCATCATCATGGGTGCTATCTCATGATTCTTCTCATCACAGGAAGTTCTACAAATCCATCCCTTTTTTCATGCTGGTTGTAGGCTTAGCCTCCATGTAGGTCTTCTTCAGCGCTTATATCTAAACCTAAGTCAGAATGGCCCACCCGACACTTACATCTGACCATGAGAGGAACACATCCAACACCATGTCAGAAAGGCATGCCTAGCACTAACATCTGATCATGCGAGAACACATCCCACAACCCTGTCAGAAATACCCAACACTTACATTCACCAGCATGATAGGACACAGCTACTATAATCTATGAAAATGCACAACACTCACATCCACCAGCATGATAGGACACACCTACTATCATCTGTAAAAAGGCACAGCACTTACAATCACCAACATGGTAGGACACACCTACTACCATCTGTGAAAAGGCGCAGCACTTACAATCACCAGCATGGTAGGACACACCTACTACCATCTATGGAAAGGAACAACACTCACATCCACCAGCATGATAGGACATGCTGACTATCATCTATGGAAAGGCCAGCACTCACATCCATCAGCATGATAGGACACACCTACTATCATCTGTGGAAAGGATCTACACTTACATCTGATCATGTGGGAACCAATCATACAGTCACATAAGAATGGCTCTCAGTACCAGACTAAGGGTTCCTAGTAACTGACCTGGTGCCTCCATTAAGAGAATGGCAATAGCCCTTATATCTGATCATGTAGGAACTAATCCTACAGTCACATCAAAATGGATCAGCACTCACATCTGACATGGAAGGAACCAATCCTCTCACCATGATAGAATGGAAACACCCCTTATATCTTATCAACTGGGAACATATCCCTTAATCACATCAGAATGGCCCTGCACTTATATATGATCATGTGATAACACATCCCACAATCATGTCAGAATGACCATCAGCCCCAGACTCAATATTCCTGGTAACTAACCAGGTGCCTCCATTCCAAGAATGGCATTTAGCACTTATATTTGATCATGTAGGAACCAATCCTACAGTCACATCAGAATGGCTCAGCACTCATATCTAACATTGAAGGAACCAATCCTCTCACCATGACAAAATGTCTTGTTGATGTCATTGTAACTTTGAAATGTATTCATCAGTATGTCTTATGTATTGTACCCCGATGTTTATTCTGGGATGTGTCTATAATGTAATTGAGTCATGTCATGCCCCGATGTTTCGATCAGGAAGTTTCTATAATATAAATAAGTCATGTTAAGTCATTGTGGGTAACCCTCCTATTGGTCAAGGGTTAAAGTCCTTGCAATTGTGGGGCCCTAAGTTTATTAGAATATCCTAGAGAATTCTACCCTAGGTGAGTCATTATAAGTCGGTGCAATACTCCCCACCGTTGTGTTAAGGATAACCCTCCTTGTTGGTCGGAGGAGGAAAATTCCCCACAAGTTGTGGGGCACTAGGGCTATTAGACACTACTAGAGACGTTGGCTCTAGTAAGTAATTGTTAAGTGAGGTTGACATGTTGGAGTGGGTTTCAAGTGAACGAAAGAATATAAATAGAGAGTGAGCCTCGCTATTTATCACACACACATTCACTCATTGGGGCGCATGAGTGAGAGAAGAAGTTGCTGGGACAAGAGAGAGACTACTGTTGTCGGGAGATCATATTTATGTTTTCGGGTTTTACTTTTGGTGTTGATTCTATCTCTGAGGAATTTTCGGGGTTTTCTCCTTTATGGTTTCCTCGAGGAAAATTATGTGTCTCTTGTCTCTTGTGTTTTATTTTCATGCATGTTATTTTCTTAGTTAAAGATCCTAAGGTCATAATGCTAGCTTGAATGATAAAAATCTAACATGGTATCAGAGATAAAATGAGAAGAAGACATTGTGCAGCTACAGAATCTAGGGATTCTTAATTTTTGTGTCTCTCTCCACAATCCATCAGCAAAAGTATGCTACGCTGACTCTCCATTGAAGGGCGCATCTTTCTGTCGAAATGGAATTCAATTCTGAGCATTTTCAGTTTTCAGTGCGGGAAATTAGGGCTTTCTACAGAAGAGGAATTTTTGAGTGAGCCTAATATAGGATTTCTCTCCTCATAAAAATTGAATTTTAGAGACCTGGATCAATATTTTTGGTTGGGTATACCTTCGGGAAAGTCAAACCTTAGTTTGACCACGAGCTAGAAAAACCCTAAAATACTAAAACTGATACGTTTTGGTACATTCAATATATCTCGATATTGGCGAAGGATCAGGAGCTGAAAATTTCATATCTCAAATATAAAATATAGATTTACGCTGTGTCCAAACAGAAGCCTCATATTTTCTATATTCTAGGAGATATGATCCGTCCAAGTTAGGGTTCCAACCTATTCCATAATTCATCCCTAAACAGGACACCTGGGGAGAATTGCTATACCTTGGGCTACAAAGGTCCAAATAAAATTGTTGAAGATGTTCCAAAAATCAAATGGATTGTAATTTATGTGGTCCAAGTTTTAGATAAAGAAGATGCAACAAGGACACATGGAAGTCCCTACAACTTCATTGTGTTGAACAGTCTTGTAACAGGTCACCTTGGGAAAATGATCATAAGTCCCAATTGGTGAAACCAATTCTAATGAAACCTATGGTTTTGGAACAGGGACATGCAAGGATACCTCAATGATAATTTTTAAATAGAGAGGAGTAGTAATTTTGGATATACTACAGAAACCGTAACAGGAATTTCTGCAAAAGAAATTGGAAAACTAGGGCTTCCTGTTCCAGGAGCTTCCCTCCACTGTTTTCAGAAAAGGAGTAAATTAGACAGCTCAACTTGAAGAGATATATCTTTCTATCCAATCAGATCTGAAAGATTCCAAGTTTTGAAAATTAGGGTTTCTCTGACAAACCCTAGATTAGCCAACTCCAGAGCTAGGACGAACACCTCAAATCGGTAAGATGTAATCTTTTTCTATTTGCATTTGAGGTTCTCATTTCAAAGTGATCTATCACATCAGCTTGATGATGAGCTTGGTGAAGTTGACAACTTCCAATCATGGAAGTATTTGATCTCTTTGAAAAAAATGAATTGGAAACCTACATGAGTAGAGAGGTTCCAGTTCTAGAGGGAGATGAGGCTAAAATCATTACACCAAAAGAACTTGGTCAAGGCCAAGAAGATAATTGTTGATTCAATCACGGATCACATTGTACCACAAGTGTCTTCCCTAAAAGACACCAAATATGTTTGATTCCTTGACCAAGCTATTTGAAGGGAAGAACATAAATCAAAATATGACTTTGAGAAAATAGTTGAAGAATGTGAAGATCCAGAATGCAGAGACCATACAGTCATACTTTACGGGGGTCTCTCAAATCAGGGAACAACTTGAAGCGGTAGAAGAAGAAGTGGTGATAACCACCTTGAATGGCCTCCCAAGACCATGGGATTCATTCATTTGATGAATGTGTGCTAGAAGGAAGTGATTACTTTCAGCAGAATCTAGGAAGAGCACACACAAGAAGAAGCTCAACTAATAATAAGAGAAAATAAGATGGGAGCAACTGAAGATCAAGCTCTCGCCATCCAAAGAAGATCCCTCAAGCGATGAGGAATATGAAGAACTCAAATCTTGAAGAACCTCTTATCCACCTTAGTATTTGGATAAGAAATGATGCTATTATGAATGTAGAAGACGATGAAGCTGAAGGCTCAAGAAGGAGTCTATCCACGAAACAAATAAACATAAGTATTCAATTGTCATTTCATGATATTGATTTGTTATGCATTTGTTTATACTTAGTTAATGTATTATGCATGATATAATGTTTGCATTAATGACAGTATCCTACTAATATGCATATGATGGGTAAGTAGCTCATGGTGCTATACAACTCTCCATTTCTACTGAGTCTAGAATGAAACCTCTTTGCTGACATATTGGATTAGTGCACAATCTCAATGTTGTCCTAGTGGAGATGGAAGGCATATAGAAAAGTTTTTGTGAGATATGGATGAATGTTGTATTGGCTAAAATTGTTGCATGATCATATATTTATGCATAAGAATTTTCCAGTATGAATATTCCTTATGAAATGTTTCTAACCATACAAATTCATTTGACTTGTAAGAAACATCACATACATAATCACCTATAAGAAAATAAGAATGAGACTTGTTCCAAAGAACAAGTAATGACAGTTCAAGATGAAAAATAATATGACGAATGCAGCGACATCATTGATGCAGAACCTTCCAAGAAGAAAGGGAAGACAAGTTCAAGAAGAATGATGTGTAGAAAGCAGTATCAATAAATGAAGGAAAGTTCATAGTTCCATCATGCAGTAGATGGAAACATTGTGGGATACAAGGCAAGATTCGTAGCACGAGGCTTCTCATGAAAAGAAGGCATAGACTACGAAGAGACATTTGCATCCAGTGGGAGTTGAGACACAAGACAGGAAGAATCATGTGTGCAAATGAAATAAGGCCTTGTACGAGTTCAGAAGACACCCATGGGATAACACATACATGATGAGATTGATGAATATCTGAACCTATGCTACAAGGTTCATAGAGGATGACAAGCTCATAGATGGGTGTGAGAAGAAATTTTGAAAAAGTTCAAGATAGAGGATCTTGGTATCCAGTGATTCTAGATGGATATAATGTTAGTAGCATAGGAAGCTACTTGTCACTCCAGTGCATAGAGTATGGAAGATAGAGGGAGTATGATGCTCTGCTTCAGAGGGAGTGACTACAGAAGATCTTGAGGTTCGACATGGTACAACAAGATGGATAGATTACTGATAACTCTAGGCTTTACTGAGAGTAAAGTGGATTAAAACCTTTGCTTCAAGGTTGAAGGCGGAAGAGCAATGATGCTCTTATTATGTGCTGATGCACTATTTTCTAGGAATAGAGGTGTGGATAAGGGAAGTGTGCAGTAGAGATCCTGAAGAGGTTCAGGGTGATGGACTGCAAGGTCATGACCACACCTATGGCATCAAACCTGAAGCTATTGAGTGATGCTTCATCATAGATGGTTGATGCTACAATGTATCATCAAATGATTGGGTCCTTGATGTAGCTGACGAATACGAGACAAGATATTTGCTTTGCTATGAACACATTGAGACATGTTCACCTGATGGTCGCAAAGCATGCAGTAAGGTACCTGAGGGGTATAGTTGATTATGGGCTCAAGTGTGAGGCGAATCAAAAGATTAACGTCGAAGGTTATTGTGATTCAGATTGGGTTGGTAGTGCACTTTAGTATGGGATCATGTGTGATCTCTTGATTTAGTAGGAAGCAATCTTGTGTGGCACTGAGTACAACTGAAGTAGAGTATGTTGCAGCTTGTTCAGCTAGTTGTGAGGTAGTATGGCTGAGGAAGCTGCTGTCTGATTTATTTGATATCCAGATGGATGCTACTTGTATACATTGCGAAAACCATAGTTGTGTGAAGTTGTCAGAGAACTCAGTGTTCCATGACAAGTTGAAGCATATCGAGATCAAGTATCACTATATCAGGCATATGGTGCAGAGAGGAGCAGTGAAGCGCCAGTATGTTGCGATGGAGGAACAAATAGCTAATGTGTTGACAAAGCCATTGGCTAGGGTAAAGTTTAAGTACTTAAGGGAGAAGCTTGGTGTTCTCCACATCGAGGTTTCCTCCAAGGGGAAATGATGAGACCCAGAGCCATTGTGACATGGTGAGAGAATTGGTTCCTTCCATGGTCAAATGTAAGGGCTGAGCCATTCTATCATGGTGAGAGGATTGGTTCCTTCCATGTAAGATATGAGTGATGAGCCATTCTGATGTGACTGTAGGATTGGTTCCTACATGATAATAAGTAAGCACTGAATTCCATTCTTGGAATGGAGGTGCCTAGTCCGTTACCACGAATACTCAGTCTAGGAATGAGGGCCTTTCTAATACAACTGTAAGATATAGTCTTACATGATCATATGTGATTTTATGGCCATTCTAATGTGATTGAGGGATTGGTTCCCACTTGATCAGATATAAGGGCTATTATCAACCCAAATGGTTGTTTCCATTCTTGGAATGGAGGAATCTGGTCAATTACTAGGTAGCTCATTCTGGGACTGGGGGCCATTCTGATATGACTGTAGGATTGGTTCCTTCTTGATCAGATGTGAGTGCAAGACCTTTCGAACATGCATGTTGGATTGGTTCCTTCTTTATCAGATGTGAGTGCAAGCCCTTTCGAACATGCATGTTGGATTGGTTCCTCTCATGTGTCGGATGTAAGTGCAGAGCCCTTTCAAACATGCATGTTGGATTGGCTCCTTGCATGTGTCGAATGTAAGTGCAGATCCTTTTTGAACATGTATGTTGGATTGGTTCCTTGCATGTGTCAAATGTAAGTGCAGATCCTTTTTGAACATGCATGTTGGATTGGTTCCTCGCATGTGTCAAATGTAAGTGTTAGGCCTTTCTGACAAGGTTGTGGGATTGGTTCCCACATGGTCAGATGTGAGTGCTGGGTGTGTCTTTCTGATATGATTATAGGATTGGTTCCTACATGATCAGATATAAGTGCTGGACGGGCCATTCTGAATTAGGGTCAGATTTACGCGTTGAAGAATACCTACATGGAGGATAGGCCTACAACACCATGAAAAAGGGTTGGCTTCGTAGAAATTCCTGTGACGAGAAGAATCAAGAAATAGCACCCGTGATGATGATACAACAGAGATGTTCCAGACCAGAGGTGATCTAGATCGAGGGATGATCCAGATCCAGTGATGATAATCCATATCCAGTGATGATCCAGATCCAGTGATGATGATCTAGATCGAGTGATGATCTAGACTTAGTGATGATGATCCAGATCGAGTGATGATCTAGATTCAGTGATGATGATCTAGATCGAGTGATGATCCAAATCCAAATGAATATGACTTGAAGATGAAGATGACTTGAAGGTGAATATGACAAGAACTCGATGATGATCCAGATGATACATAGAAGAAGACTTGTGCTGATAAATTGTGTCGAGAGAATGCCTTCCTAGTTAAGAGGGAGTGTTGATGTAATTGTAAATTCACAATGTATTCATCTGTATATCTTATGTATTGTACCCTGATGTTTATTCCAGGATGTGTCTGTAATGTAATTGACTCATGTCATATCCCTATTTTCTGATCAGGAAGTTTCTATAATATAAACATGTTATACCCAAATTCTATCACCACCATGTGATAAGACCTTTGACTTGCATATTTGCCCTTAATCCCAGCACTTGGAGTGGAAACCCGTGTTGTTTGTAAATATTACATGAAAATACTCAGCACCACACTTTCCTTGTTAACCATGAGCGGTACCTTGCTCGTAACTCCTTCATCTTGTTTTCCATAAGTGGTGCCACCGCCTGTGGCCTTTGGTCCATAATCATTTCTAACCTAAACCGCTCTATCATAAGAGGAGAAAAGCAGTAGCCTAGATAAAATGGGAAAAAGAGAATTTTCTCGAGGCTTCTAGATTATGAGCCTTGTGTCCTCCCTTATCCCTATCATTGTGGGTCAGTTGAGCTCGAGATCCCCCATAATAGGATCTTAGAAGCCACCTCATCCACAAATCTCTCAACCATTCCTATTCATTGAGCCTTATAAATACAAGCTTATGTCCATGGTTGAGGGAGAGAACTATAGAGGTATTGTTATGCTATTGGATTGACCACTTGGCCCAAGCCATTTGAGAGCATAGAGAGAAAAGTTGGAGCTTACGGTCATGAAGGTTTTGGTTTCATGGAGATGCATGTCGACACTAAGGCTTAATTGGTTGTAAACTTCTCCATTCATCTTAATGCAAAGCTGATTTCCGTCCCACATTACTGTTGTTTTGATTTCGCATGTAAATGTTGTTGGATTCCTTAGTCACTGACATGGATAAATAGATTATGTTATGGTATATTTTATGTGTTTGCAAGTTTGATGTGATTGCAGGTACATAGGTTCACTATCAAAGCAACATTCCAGGTGTCTGTGACATCCAGGGAGGGTATTCATCCTTTGTCGTTCACTCATGTGTTCTGGATCTGAACCATTCATACCAGAGGAACAACTTCTGTCTATAGAAGGTCAAATATTCCTGCTTACAAATATGGAAACTCCGCTGGGGAATAAATATATGTATTAGTTGATCTAATCTTCCTCAGTTCTTCAACTCTTGTCCGAATCCAGGCTCCATATCCAACTCTCTCCAGTCAGATCTGCTATCTGACTCAGTTAATTTTGGTTTGAAACTTCCAGATCTGTCTAGTTCTGAATTATTTCGACCTTTTATTCTCTTTTTTATTCTCAATCTATCAGATTTGACCTTGATCTGATCTTTTTCTAACTTGATCTTTTGCTCTCCTCGTGTTTTGGATATATTCAGGGAACCACACATTTCTTGTTGGTGAGGAGCAGTGCCACCGCCTGAGTCTAGTTAGCAATACGCGGTGCCACCGCCTGAATCCAGTGAACAAGAAGAGGTTCTACCTCAAAACCGCCTATCATTAGCTTCATCTGCATTCAAAGAGAGTTTATGTTTCTTGCATTGGATTTTACATTATTTTCTTTGCTTGAAACCTCTTGCTCTTTTCTGCAGATATTATTCATTGGAATTGGAAATATACATTTCATTTTCTTGTGTATGCTTTGGTTTGTTTTTGACTTGGAATGCGTGAGTTAACCATGTTGTTTTGATTCTTTCTTTTCTTGGGGCGATTCTTGTTTCCTTTTGCATCCTGATTTTTTCAGTGCTTGGTAGGAAAGATTGGTTCTTCGTTTCCTTATCTGTTTCAAAGAGAAGTTTTAGTTTTATCTCTCCTTTGCTTTATTTGCAAGCATGTTAATCGATTTTCTTCTTGTTTTGTGCATGATTGTTTGAAATTATAGATCTTACTTTCATTAAGAAGAAATATTTGTTTTCAGCTTTGCATGCATTAGAGTTAGTTTTGTTTGGAAACATTAGTGAAATCATCTTTCCATTAAGTTTTTATGGATATTTTTCAAGCATGGAAAGATAGGAAACATTTTTGGTTTATTTATGTTTGATGCTCTCTAGATCTCTTTCTTATTTTCTTTGAGGATTTGTTTGGGGTGCATTGATATTTCACTTTTCATTTGAAAAGGTGAATTTGCACTTGCGTGTGCATTTTTGGGAAGAAAAGTCAATCTCTCTCCCTCTCTTAGGTAGAATTTCATTGAAGAGGAAAGCTTGCATTATCATATAGATCAGTGTGCATTTTATTTAAATTCAAGTTTCCACTCCATGGTTCCACCTAAATGCACAAGATAAAATTAACGGTAGTACTAGGTTAAAACTTTTATCAATTTGAGTGATAAGTTAGAGATTTGTTCGGGTGTCGTTAAGTGTAGGAGCTGTCGTTACTTGTCCGCATTACATCTCAAGACTTGTGCGGTTCTTCCACGAACCATCGGTATATCGAACAGCCTTTCACGTACCCTTGAGGTATATAGAAAGGTACTTCATGTACTTGATTGTATATAGGAAGGCCCCTTGTGAACGGTTATGCATTAGACAACACTACTACCGATTTGAGCTCCCACGTACCTTGCATATATCGAGAGACCCTTTTAGGAATCCTCAAACCATCTGAGTTATCCTTTTGGAATGTCCTGTGAGGTTCCTGACTCTCATCCACTCCTTTCACATGTTTGCTTGTTGCTTTTAGTTTGAATAGTGCTTGCTTGTGCATGGTAGTTAGGGGGTTTTTAGAGAGTTTAGAGATAGAATCCCAATCTAGGACTACCACTCAAGAGGTCCCTTTCCAAGGTGTACCTTTTGTATTCCCTCCAGGTGAAGGTATTGGTCCTCCCTTTATTGCCACTCTAAATCTTCCTGGATTAACTTTAGGATTAATGGTCTTGATTTTTAATCCGGTAATTCCTGTTACACCTAATGTATCAAATGTCACCTCTCCTCTAGGAGAGGATCGACCTCAACCTAATTGTTATCCTTCTTCTTCGGTTGTGGCTTCATCTCTTTCTTCCTCTTTGCTTACCCAAAGCTCTTGTAACGTCCCCGACCCTCCGAACGGCGAAGAGGATGCTACCATGACCTTAACCATCTAGGAAACTAGCCCCATGAACATGTGTATTCATAAAATGTTGAAATAAAATGCATTGACGTAGAACATACACAGATACAATTATTTATCATACACAGCGGAAGCAACGTACATTCATACAAGCATTCAACATGTTCACCATATTCATTAACAGTAAAATGATTGCAGAAGTAAAATAGACAAGATTACTTATCTCATAAATAACTCATTCTGCAACCAGCTACGTCGCTGTAATGTTCCACCCAACCATAGGCCAGCGTGCTCCTTAATCTCTCAGCAACACTACCACCCCTGAGCTAGGCATGATTCTCCAAGGAATAAGGAACAAGCAGGCTTACACATAGCCAAGGATACAAAACACAACCAAGCCAACACAGTTGGGTTTATCAGGCCATCCAATAGCTGGGAAAGGCTAAATGCTAAGCTGGTGAGCTCATTACAGAGCTAGGGACACCTACACTAGAACTAGCCTAACTTCTAAGACACCCACACACACCCAGCACAAGGAATCAGTCGCTTCTCTGCTACACAGTCCCTCAGGCACTGAATTCCCTTCCAGTGCTATTCAGGGGTTGTGGAGAATAAATCCATCCCTCTAGCTCTGTCTATGTGATTTCCAAACACACCAGGTTTATCAAGCAACCCAATCCCCCATCCCTGCTCCCAACACAGTCCGAAGACCAACCATTGCACGCATGCAATCAATCAGTAGTTACAACTTAGATAGGGAAAATGACTCCTAAGTCGTTCTTGTCCCTATCATAGCCAAAACGACTCCCAAGAAACTTACAGCAGTCTCCAAACGTATCATCAACCATAGTTCACAACGTGGGGAAACAACAGTCTATCCTGGACAATGAATCCACTGGGGAAAGACTTACACAGACCACACTGGGGAAGAAGATACAGACTCTCAACCTATACATGAGGAAATTTTACACTAGACCCCAAAAATACAGAGGGAAAAGACACCAAATTCCACTTTGTGGAAAAATGTGAATGACAACCCAAAAAAGGCTCCCCTCCTGGCTGCATGAGATCAAACAGAAAAGATGCCTATGCGTGAGAATGAATAGACTACTGTCTCTGCATGAGGATGAACAAACCAAGGAAATAATGGCATAGTGGAGAGGGTGGAGAGTCCACTGGAGTGATGGTGGTGGTTGTTTTTGCTTGCCAACGTGAGGTCAACCCGCTGGTGGAGTGTGCATGTGGGCAAGGACTGATAGTCCTGCCACACTCCACTCCCAGCCATAACTGCCCCAACTATCGGTAGCAGTTTTTAATGGTGGTAGTTGGATAAGACAAGGGAAGGTGACACATGGATTTTTCCCCATTGGTTCATGGTTTAACAATTCCCTCCCCCCTTATCCTTGTGAGAATCATGCCCTTTTCATCATGGTTGCAGTGAGCATAGCTGGTTGGGTTTATTTAATTAAATATGTATATTTACATGATTACGAAACTTAATATGTATGTCGCATTCCCCGATATACCATCGGTGACAATTTCAATCTGAAACATAGCATAACCAATTGATGGTGGGGCCTTGGCCTTTAGCTCTGCACCATGATTATTTACAATATATACGTCATATACATCTAATGCAACGGGGTCAAAATTGGGTTGTTACATTCCCCTCCCCCTTCAATAGCACTATCCTTAGTGCTTTACAAAATTTGAACAAAATGCTACACTGGTATCGCCTTAGTGATCCGCAGAATTGAACAAAAATGGATGTTCCAACCGCATGGCATCCTCCAGCTCCCATGTAGCCTCTTTAGGTCTGTAGTCCTCCCATTGCACCTTTACCTAACCTATGGCCCAGTTCCGGAGCAATGTGACCTTCCTGTCGAGTATGTGCATTGGCTCAGTTCGAAACTCTCCCATGGGTTCCACCTGAATCACATCCTAATTTATCACATGGTTAGGATCATGTACATATCTCTTAAGCAAAGAAACATGAAAAACATTATGAGCTCTAGTACTAGAAGGCAATGCAAGTCTATATGCAATTGGCCTTATTCTTTCAAGCACTTCAAACAGCCCGCAATATCTTGGTGACAACTTGGCACAACTTCCAAGCTTCAAGGAACTCTGAGGTAAACATGATCCCCAACGTTGAACTCCCTGTTCACCCTATGCTTATCTGCATAGTTTTTATGTCTGTCTTGTGATTCTTTCAGATTCTTCCTGATCTTTATAACCTCTTGCTCCATCTCCTTGAGCAATTTTGGCCCAAGCACAACCTTGTTCCCGGGGTTATTCCAAGTCACTAGTGTCCTACACCTTATTCCATACAAAGATTCATATGGACTCATCCCCAAGGATATCTGTTGTCCATTTTTATAAGCAAACTCTACCAAGTGCAAGTAATCTTCCCACTTGGTTGGTTTGTCCATCACGTACATGCGAAGCATGTCTTCAAGCACCTAATTAACTCTCTCTGTCTACCCATCTGTCTGAGGATGGTATGCAGTGTTGAAGTTCATATTTGTACCCAAATATGAAAACAACCTCTTCCAAAAGTTGGAAGTGAACTTGACATCTCTGTCAGAGACTATTGCCTTAGGCAATCCATGCAATTTGAAAATCTCCTTCATGAAGATCTTTGCAATGTCATCAGTCTTATGCGTAGACTTAACCGGTATAAAATGCACTGCCTTAGTCAACTTGTCTACCACAACCATTATGGAATCATGTTGTCTCCAAGTCATCGGAAATCATGTAATAAAATCCATGGAAATAACTTCCCATTTCCATTCTGGGACTAGCAAAGGCTGTAACAAACCTACTAGATGTTGATGCTCAACCTTTACCTGCTGAAATTTCATGCACCTTGAAATGTATTCAGCCATGTCGTTTTTCATTCCTGGACAAAAGTATTGCTTTCTAGCTATAGCAATTGTTTTCTGATATCCTGGGTGACCAGAATACAGAGCTTGATGGATTTCATCCATAACAACTCTCCTCAAACTTGCTACATCTAGAATATAAATTCTACATTTATAAGTGATAAGTCCATCTTCTTCAAATTTATATCCCTCATACCTCTGTTGAGGCCCCGAAATTTGCAGGCAACAACAGTAAGGGATTCTCCCTAGTCAATGTTCCCAACTAGCTCGTTGACTATTTGGTATAGGGAATCCATCCGGTTTACGGTCCGGCTACTGTAGGTCAAAGCAACAAAATGAAGGCTTTACCGGTTGCAGCCCGGTCTACCGTGAATTTTGTATTTTTTTACTTAATGTATGTTATGCGAATGCCTAATTAACCATGCAGGGTGATAAGATGTGAGGAGCAGTCACAATGTGATGCGCAGGTTCTTACCTCTCGTCTTAGACTCACTAGCATCCCAATCACAGACAACAAGAAAAGAAACTAACTACCTAAACTATCCCTAGGGAGCAGACTTATCATTCGTAAGTGAGCAATACATTTTGTACATGCATTATGAAGAGTTACAGTTAGCTGACACTTCTTTCAAGACACATGAGCAATTACATATATTTAAACAACCAGATAGCCGATTATTTTACGAACAACATTTATTACTCACAGTGGAAAACATCCCAAAAGATACTGAAGAACATCCAACAAGAACATAGGTTCAGGAAGTTAAATACTCTCACAGTAAATGAAACACAGCTGAAAACGAAATAGTTCCTCTTTAACATTATTCATTTAGTCGCATTGATACATTCCACATTTCGCTCTCTCCAGTAGGCAAAAGTTGCACTTTCTGACTGTAAAATGAAGTAGTTCCTCTTACAAGCAAAAGAGTTTACAAATTTTTCCAAGAGAAAAAAGCCCTCTCTAAGTCCTACTTTCAAATATTTAAACTACAATTACAAAGCGCTTCAGTTTTCCCTAGACGCATGATCTTTCAGTGTCCCAAGCGTTTCACATTCCTCTATCTTGTCTATATGCAATCATGAACCACTGGGTAACTGATCAGTTTTTTGGGTCCGCGCATTTATAGTTCCAGATTTCATCTTTTACTCCCCTGGCCCTCCTGGCGATCACCCTAGTTTCAGTTATACTTCTGCCAAAATGGTCCGTCTTTCTCCGCACCACGGTAGATTGACCGATATCCTCAAAACCGCCTGCAATCAAATTGACAAGAATTATTCAAAAACAACAAATATTACCAATTGAAACAACTATTCTACAAGGAAATGGCAAGGCGCACCACCTGTGGGCTTGACAAACCTAGCCTACGATGGTCAACAGGAAACTCATTGGCGGGAAAAATTTAAGTCGGTAGTCGGAAGGAAATAACATCGGAGGCCAAAAGGCTTTCCCATCCGCAACGACGGAAAAGGCACAATTTATGCACAAGCGAAACGCGGGCAAGAGAGGCTTTAATCGGAAGTCGGCCGGATTTGTACTTAGGAAGCCAAAAGACTTTGAGAGCCGCAACGGCGGAAAAGAGAAGGCTAGAGCCATGCGATGCAAGTCGAAAGTCAGACGGATTTACGTTTCAAAAGACAAATGGCTTTCCCATCCGCAGCGACGGAAGAGAAATTGCTTCGGTTCCGTGGCTAAACAGGCAAACGCTAATTGGCAGTCGGAATGATTTGAACTTTGGGTGATAAATTGCTTCAGGAGCTGCAACGGAAAATGGGAAAATGTTAAAGCTTCCGATCAAAACAAGAAAGACTCCCAATCCAATGGGAAAACCTAAGTGTTTCAGTCAGCTTTAAACATTCAACAATGGACAGCGACCTGTCATACCTCCGCAACGGCGACCCATAGCAAAGAACAACTGGTTCGATCAACAAGCAAAATCAAACTAAAAATATGCCATCCACCATAAACTCTAACGCAATCAAAATACGAATCTTGGTCAAGAGTTAATATTTTGTAGCCATTAAAAATTAAAACACAGACCAACAACTCAAAGGATTCAACAATCAAAGCAAAATCATGAGGAGGGGTCCAAAATTTAAGAAATTTGGGGAGAGTTGTTGCATCTGCAACAATTGGCGATTACCTGGTGAACCTAGATCTCTAGGCAATTTACCTTTGAGTGATAGACTGTTTTAACAACAAAAGCATCATATTGAATTCTTCCAGCTATCTAGATTTCTCGAATGCTGGAAGCGTGTACCTTCAATCATTGATAATAGTCCAATTTGGGAGAGTGGAAACCAAGACTTTCAAGTCTAGATAACTCTGTTGAGGCCAGAAGATGATTTTCATTATTACCTTTCTCTTCAGGTAGCTGACAGCTTGGACACCACAGGATTGCAGCACATGGTAAACAAAAATATTCGTTTGTTCCTCATTCCCATGCCATTTTAGCACCTTTTGTGCTTTTGGACTTTTGTCCCTTTTCTTATGAGTCCTCCTGAATACCCTGTCTTACTGAATTTTATTTCAGGATCCTCTATCCCATAGTTTCCTTTTGTGTGAGTGGTATACTTTAAGTTTCAACTCACGGATGGAGAGGATCTTTAGGCAACTTAGTACTCATGATTCAGCACCTGCTTTGATTTATGATGCTTTCATAGGAGTTTTTTTACTCTTTATTTGCCTTTTGGCATTCGTTTCTTGGCATGGGATCATTTATATTTAATATACTGTTCACCTTGCTCCTTTCCATGGGTCCTCTGCTGTCACTACTTAGGACACTTTAAGTGTGACGTGGATGGAGCCCCAACATAGTATTCCAAACTCTTTGAATCCGGTCTATTGCACAAGGATTAAGCAGGACTTCAATGCACACATAATTATTCGAGAAAACAACTAAGCTGGAAGAAAATATTTAATATAAACAACAACCCACAGTCTGATCACTAAATTTTTTATCACTCCCAAAAATTCTGATGTTCCCCATGCAACCGCAGGTTCGTCCCCTTTATTGAAAACAAGAAAAATCAAACTAAAGCAAACTGAAAAAAAAAAAAACATTACTCAAAAGACAGCCAGATGGATTATTTATACACAAGACAGAAGAAATCAAACAAACTCAGGAAAAATAAGGCTTGAGAACCAAACCATTTACTGGTAGGTTCTCCTCCCACCCCTGCAGATCTTGCAACTTGTAAGTAGAATGACCAAGCTTGGCTGCAATCTGAAAGGGGCCTACCCACAACTACTGGAATTTGGTATGCTTTCCCTTCTCATCATGGGGGTGGTCCCATTTGAGGACTAAGTCTCCTACTTCAAAGTCTTTTGTCCCACCTTATGCTTGTCAAACCATCTCTTAACTGACTCTTGTTGTTGCTTAAAGCGTCCTTTGGCTTTAGATCTAGCCTCTTCTGCTTTCAGGAGATTATATATTCTTATCTGTAAAACTTCATCATTAGACCCTCTAGACTCTTGAGCTAATATGGAAGATGGTAGCATGATATTGGGAGGAAGAATAGGTTCTTTTCCATAGACAAGGGTATAAGGAGACACTCCAATTGCAGACTTGGGGGTGACTCTATCAGCCTAAAGGGCATTTGGTAATGCTGAGTGCCAACTCCTCTGGTTTTCTACCACAGTCTTTTTTAAAATTCTAATCAAATTTTTGTTAGTGGATTCAGCCAGGCCATTTCCTTGTGGATAGTAATTAGCAGAATAATGCAATTTTATCCCTTTATCATGAGAAAATGCAGTCAACTTAATTGATGAAAATTATTTAGCATTATCAAAGACTAACGAAACTGGAACTCCAAACCTGGTCATGATATGATCCTACAGGAAGCTGATGACTTCGTCTTCGTTTATCTTGCGCAGCAGGATAGCTTCGACCCAGCGAGTGAAATAATCAGTCGCGGTCAGAATGTACTTGTGCTGCAGAAAGGAATTCGGTTTTATTTCTCCAATAATATCCAGTCCCCATTGCTCGAATGGCTCGGTAATCATCACAGGCTTTAGAGGTGCTGCTGCTTTAGGCTATCTCCCACCACACCTTTGGCAAATATCACACTTCCTGACATGTGCATGTGCATCTCTAAATAGTGTAGGCCAGTAGTAAACTGCCCTGAGGATTTTGTGGGCTGTGGTATCCCCTGAATAATGTCCTCCAGCAGGACCGTCATGCAATTCTGCCATCACTTTCTTTGCATCTTCCTTTTCTAAGCATCTGAGAAGAACTTCGTCATAATTTTTTCTGAACAATACCCTTTCCACAATTCGATAAGATGCTGATTTAAGATGTAGCGCTCTTCTTTGCTTGGAATTCCAATGTTCATGTAACAGCCCCGCTTACAGGTAATGTACAAGGTCTCTATACCAAGACTCGGGAGCTGTAAATAAAGGACATACATCCATTACATGTAATTCGGCCTCATCTTCCCAGGCATGTTCTTCATTTTTTCCATTTTCAATCATCTGTTTGCACAACCCCTGTCCCTTAACTATAGATGCTCGCTTGAATTCAAGGTCGTACTCTTGAAGAGCTCTTACCCAGTTGCCTCTTCTTTCTCCTAATTCTTTCTGTATAAGAAGAGACCTAACAGCTGGGTAGGGGACGATCACCTTGGTTCTATTCTTTAAAATATAAGGCCTGAATAGTTTTACTGCTTTGAATACAGCATAAGCTTGTTTATCAACAGCTGGGTAGTTCAATTCGGCCCCTTGCAGACCAGTGCTCATGAAGGATATTGGGAATTCATCCCCCCCATCTTCCTTTTGCGTAAGCATAGCTGCTAGCGAATCATCGGATGCAAAAGTATATAAAATAAAGTCTTTATCGAAATCTGGACCTTTCAAGGAGGGTGCATGTGCAACAGCAGTCTTGATTTTGCTGAAAGCGTTCTTCTCAATTTCTGTCCACTTGAACTGTGCATTCTGTTTCACCATCTGCTGCAGTGGCTTAACAATCTGAGAAAAATCAGGGACAAATATTTGCACAAAGTTTATAGTTCCCATAAAAGACTGCATCCCTTTTTTATTGTGGGGCAAGGGGATTTGTTCAATGGCCTTGATCCTTTCTGGATCTATAGAAATTCCTTTCTTTGAAACTATGTGACCCAACAACTTTCCTTCCGTGACAGCGAATACACACTTCTTAGGATTGAGTGAAATTCCATACTTACAACAACGGTCGAAAATTTGCTTTAAGTGAAACGCATGCTCTCCTCTTCTCTTCGAGAATATGGTAATGTCGTCAAGGTATACTACAGCACTTCGTCCAATCAATCCGCAGAAAGCTATGTTCATAGCCCTCTGAAATGTTGCTCCAACATTTATCAGACCAAAGGGCATTATTCTGTAGGCGAAGGTTCCCCACTTGGTCTTGAACGTTGTCTTTAATCTATCTTCTTCAGCTACTAACACTTGATTGTAGCCAGAGAAACCATCTAATAATGAAAATAGTTCAGAACCAGAGACCATTTGCAGCAATTGCTCCATGGGCAACATAGGGTAGTTATCTTTATCAGAAGCACGGTTTAGATTTCTGAAATCCACGCAGAGTCTGATTTCTCCAGACTTTTTCCTTACTGGTACCAGATTTGACACCCATTCAGAGTGTCTGACTTTGAAAATGATTCTAGCGTCCAATAATTTCTTCACCTTACTCTGAATCAGTGGTTCCAACTTTGGATGCATTTTTGTCAATGGTTGCTGATATGGCTTGACGCCTGCTTTAATGGGGATGACGTGTTTGATGATACTAGTATCATACGTTTTCAAGTCTTCGTATGTCCATGCGAAAATATCTTTATATTGTTTAAACAAACTGACGAACTTGTCTCTTTCCGTTGGTGAACAGCCTTTTCTGAGATTCACAAATTTAGGAGTTTCAATCCCTAAATTAATCAACTCAAACTGCAGAGATGAGCTGTGGGTATTCACATTGGGTGGTTTTTTGAATTTTTCATTTAAATCAAACATTTTTTCCAACGTTCTGACTCCTTTAGGAATGAAATTATCGTATTTCATCTCAGCCTGATGTTCTTCATCGTATATGATCGCTCCTTTAAACAATTCCTCATTCGTTAAACATTCTATGATCTACTGGTCATCATCGAACACTCGTAGGTTCGTAATCATATCAGGTACAAAAGGCCTGAAAAGCAGTTCAACAGAGCATCGATTATTAGTGGGTATGAGTCTAGCGGCTGATGTGGCCAACGGATCAGCAGCTGCGTTTTTAACTCTTGGAATTGAAATAATGTTAAATGCATTAAAATATTTCAGTAGATCCCATACCTCATTCTGGTAAGCCTTTAAGTGAGGAGAAATACAATGTATCTGATTCCGGATTTGTTTCACAATAATTTCAGAATCCCAAAAAACTTTTACATTACTTAACTTTAATTCAATTGCCTTCTTTAGTCCCTGCACCAGTGCTTCGTACTCAGCTGTATTATTAGTACACTCAAACTCTAATCTACATGAAAGGAAATGTTTGTTCTTCTATGGGTCAATCAGGACATAGCCAGCCCCTGACCCGTCTAATGTCTTAGAGCCATCGAAAAATAAAGTCCAAAAATCATTAACTACTGAAAATGAATCTACTCCTACTGCTAAGTCTACTATTTTACAGTCAATCTCATCAGCCTGTGAGAATCGAAGGAGATCAGGCTGGGTATCAGATGTGTTGCTGGCTTCTTCTGCTTGGTAATTACCTGGTTCCAACTCAATAAAATAGTTTCCCAATACAGAATCCAATGGTACATTCTTCTCCTCTAGTTGAGTAACATTGTACTTCATGTGAGGCTCTCTTAAAATCTTGATCTGGTTCGGACTTCCTTTGTATGGAAACCATAGATGCGACCAATCTGAGGTGAAATATCCATTTAATTTGGCCGACCAATCTTTGCTCAGGACGAGACTGTAAGCATCTGGTATATCAGCCACCACGATGTTAATAACTTGGTAAACTTTGTCATTAGATGCCAGAGGGACTAGGACATCTTCCAGCTCATCAATTACCTTTACATCAGTTCTGTCCAATTGAACCACCCTCCACGTGGATGGCTTAGGCTGCCCATTGATCTTTTTACAGACTAATATGGGCATCACATTTACTGACGCCCCTGAGTCTACCAAACAGTTATGTACATTATGATTGAAAATTTCAAATGTGAGGAGGAAAGGTGGATGTTTGCTTTTAGACTTACCTTCCATGCTGGTTTCCTCAATTTCTTCCTCTTCTTGAGGTTGATTGTTAGCGGGCAGCTTCTCATCTGATGCTTCAAGTGCTTTCAATAGTCTTTCCTTTTGCTGCGGCATTTTACACATTTCGAATAGTGGAACAGTCGCTTTTATCTTCTTTAAATCCTCCACAATGTCATAATCCATCGGCTTCTCAATGAGATGGGGTTTTCCATAATTTTCTTCACTGGGCTTGGCCCGCGCATCACTCTGCCTAGGATCTTGGCTGGTGACAGTAAACTCTGAAATTTTATCAGCCAATGATTTGTCTTGAAACTTATTATTAACATTTTTCTGCAGCCTCTTAATCTTTGGGAGTATAAGACTGTCTTCCTTAACCATCCCTTGGATCCTCGTGGCTACGTTGGTTTCCATAATGTCTTTACACCCCTGAGTATTTTCTTCTTCAACATCATATAGTGAGACAGAATTCCATAAAGCCATGGTTTCCTCTTCCTGTTCCTTAGCAGAAGTAGAAGTAGAATTCTCTTTTCCTTCTTCATGTCCCTCTTCTGTCAACCTAGAATCTAACAGGTTATTTATGACCAACGCCATCGAATTTATCCATTGTGGACAATTCTTCTCAGAGTGTGGCTGTTGGTGGAACGTGCAAAAATTATCCAAGCCTACCTCTGTTAAATTCATAGATGCAGTATTGTGCAGAGGAGGTTGAGACTGGTGGTTATCCTCTCTTTTCTTATAATATGGCTTATAAAACTTTTGTGCTTCCTTTTCTATCTCCATATCTATGATTTTATTGGAAAGCTTCCGCATCATTTTTGCCATATTTTCCAAATCTGGAGACTTTTCTTCCTTAGGCTTAGTAAACAATAAGGATTTTCTTCCTGTTCCTTTCTCTCCAGACTATTCTGGATAGTCTTCAATGCTCTCTCTTTTAGCTTCCACCACTTCTGCTTCTTCATAGGTTTGTGTCAAAGTAGGCTTGGCCCTACCTTTGGCAAACATGGCCAAATCAGGGCCTAAAGCTGAAGTATAGTATTCAATAAGAACCTTGTCTGAATGCTTATATGTTTTAGAGAAGTTCTTGAGATATGCTGCAAACCTTTGAGTGAAACTGTACACTTTTTATTTTCTTTCTTTCTTCAACGCGCACAGCCCTTTCATAAGAGCTGCACGAGTTTTCTAAATTGCATACTTACTTCTGAAAATTCTTTTGAAGGTATCCCAATCAGGGATAGAGTTAGCAGGCAATCCAAAGTACCATGATGCTGCAGCTCCTTTAAGGGTATGCAGGAACAGTCTGCATACTACGTCTTCATGTTCCCTGGCCCTTAATCCCTCAATCTCCAAGTAAAAGCTTTGTAGGTGATCATCTACTAGTATTTTCTCATTGGGATCAAACTTGGGAAGCATCTTGTCAAAGTCTTGAGGTAGGTCATGTAAGGGAGGTGTAAGGTTTAATGGTGATCTGGCTCTCCATGCGGGTGGTGGATTTGGTGGGTTAGGTGGTTGATTAGCATTTACTCCTGCCATGAGTCTAGGTGGGGAGTGAGGAGGTGAACCAACTGGAGTATGAGTAGGAGAACTATGAGGGGTTTCTGGGCCTTCTTGGTTCAAAGGTAGTATAGCTTCCTGTAAGGTTGTTTCTACAAGTTCTTCCCAGTCTCCAACCAACACTGCGTCTTCTTCTACAAGGCGGTCTTTCCTTTTATACTCTCTCCTGGGAAGTTCAGGGATGATTGGAAATCCTCCAATCTTCTTTACGTATGCTCTGGTGTGTCTTCTCAGATCATTAACAATTTCGTTACCAACAGAATATAGATGTTATCTTTCTTCTGGAATTGGATTATGAAACCCACTGCTTTCAGAACTGTTACCGGTGGAATATTCTCGGGAAAACGGGTTTCCTCGGCTAGCCATGCACTGGCGGCCCTCCTTCTAGCACCAAAGATGTTGAGGACCCGAAATTCACAGGAAACAATAGTAAGGGATTATCCCCAGTCAACATTCCCAACTAGACCATTGACTATCTGGTATAGGGAATCCATTCGTTTTACGGTCCGGCTACCGTAGGTCAAAGTAACAAAATGGAGGCTTTACCGGTTGCGGCCCGGTCTACCGTGAATTTTGTATTTTTTTACTTAATGTATGATATGCGAGTGCCTAATTAACCATGGATGGTGATAAGATGCGAGGAGCAGTCACAATGTGATGCGTAGTTTCTTACCTCTCGTCTTAGACTCACTAGCATCCCAATCACAGACAACAAGAAAAGAAACTAACTACCTAAACTATCCCTAGGGAGCAGACTTATCATTCGTAAGTGAGAAATACATTTTGTACATGCATTATGAAGAGTTACAGTTAGCTGACACTTCTTTCAAGACACATGAACAATTACATATATTTAAACAACTAGATAGCCGATTATTTTACGAACAACATTTATTACTCACAGTGGAAAATATCCCAAAAGATACTGAAGAATATCCAACAAGAACATAGGTTTAGGAAGTTAAATACTCTCACAGTAAATGAAACACAGCTGAAAACGAAATAGTTCCTCTTCAACATTATTCATTTAGTCACATTGATACATTCCACATTTCGCTCTCTCCAGTAGGCAAAAGTTTCACTTTCTGACTGTAAAACGAAGTAGTTCCTCTTACAAGCAAAAGAGTTTACAAATTTTTCCAAGAGAAAAAAGCCCTCTCTAAATCCTACTTTCAAATATTTAAACTACAATTACAAAGCGCTTCAGTTTTCCCCAGACGCATGATCTTTCAGTGTCCCAAGAGTTTCACATTCCTCTATCTTGTCTGTATGCAATCATGAACCACTGGGTAACTGATCAGTTTTTTGGGTCCGCGCATTTATAGCTCCGAATTTCGTCTTTTACTCCCCTGGCCCTCCTGGCGATCCCCCTCGTTTCAGTTATACTTCTGCCAAAATGATCAGTCTTTCTCCGCACCACGGTAGATTGACCGATCTCCTCAAAACCGCCTGCAATCAAATCGACAAGCATTATTCAAAAATAGCAAATATTACCAATTGAAATGACTATTCCATAAGGAAATGGCAAGGCGCACCACCTGTGGGCTTGACAAACCTAGCCTACGGCGGTCAACAGGAAACTCATTGGCGGGAAAAATTAAAGTCAGCAGTCAGAAGGAAATAACATCAGAGGCCAAAAGGCTTTCCCAGCCGCAACGGCGGAAAAGGCACAATTTACAGACAAGCGAAACGCGGGCAAGAGAGGCTTTAATCGGAAGTCAGCTGGATTTGTACTTCAGAAGCTAAAAGACTTTGAGATCCGCAACGGCAGAAAAGAGAAGGCTAGATCCATGCGATGCAAGTCGAACGAATTTACGTTTCGAAAGACGAATGGATTTCCCATCCGCAGCGACGGAAGAGAAACGGCTTCGGTTCCGGGGCTAAACAGGAAAACGATAATCGGTAGTCGGAACGATTTGAACTTCGGGTGCTAAATTTCTTTAGGAGCCGCAACGGCGGATGGGAAAAGGTTAAATCTTCCGATCAAAACAAGAAATACTCCCGATCCAATGGGAAAAACTAAGTGTTTCAGTCAGCTTTAAAAATTCAACAATGGACAGCGACCTGTCATACCTCCACAACGGCGACCCACAACAAAGAACAACTGGTTCGATCAACAAGCAAAATCAAACTAAAAATCTGCCATCCACCATAAACTCTAACGTAATCAAAATCTGAATCTTGGTCAAGAGTTAAGCTTTTGTAGCCATTAACAATTAAAACACAGACCAACAACTCAAAGGATTCAACGATCAAAGCAAAATCATGAGGAGGGGTCCAAAATTTAAGAAATTTGGGGAGAGTTGTTGCAGCTGCAACAACCTCTTCTTAGGACGTTGCTGTTGCAATTTGTCTCTTACCTTCTCATACAATTCATCTCCAGTAGCATGACTAACAATCTGTTGCCTCAAGTCTGATTGGAAAATACTAAGAGTTGCCACATGCATTTCTTGCATCTTCCTGCTGAGTGCATCAGCTACCTTATTCTCCTTTCCCTTTATGTGCTTGATTTCAAAATCAAACTCATATAAAAAATCCAGCCATCTTGCTTTCCTGGCATTCAGAGTAGGCTGATCAAATAGATACTTCAAACCACAATGGTCTATTCTGAGCTCAAATCTCCTGCCCATCAAGTAATGTCTCCACATTTTGAGAGCATGTACTATGGCTGCAAGCTCTAGATCATGGGTGGCATAGTTATTCTCATGTTCCTTCAGCTTTCTTGACTCATAACATATCACGTGGTTTTCCTGCATAAGGACTCCTCCAAGCCCTTGTCCGCATGCATCGATACACACCACAAAATATTTCTCTGGATCTGCAACCTTCAATACAGGTGTACTGGTGAGAATATTCTTCAACCACTGGAAACTTTCTTCACACCTTGATGTCCATTCGAACTTCATCCCCTTCTTTTGCAAAGAAGTGATGGCATGTGCAACTCTAGAGAATCCCTCAATGAATCTCCTATAGTATCCTGCAAGTCCCATAAAGAATCTTACATCTGTCACATTTCTTGGAGTAGGCCAATTCATAATGTCTTCAATCTTTTCAGGGTCCATAGATATACCTTCCTTTGAGATAATGTGACCCAAATACTGAATTCTATCTCTATAGAATTCACACCTGCTCAGTTTTGCATACAGCTGATGCTCCCTGAGCAATTTCAATGTCAATCTCAAATGCTCTTCATGTTCTTCCTCATTCTTAGAATAAATAAGAATGTCATCAAGGAAAACAAGAACAAACTTGTCCAAATATCTGCTGAAGACACTATTCATAAGGCACATAAATGTAGCCGGTGCATTTGTGAAACCAAATGGTACCACTAAAAACTCATAATGTCCATACCTTGTCCTGAAGGTTGTCTTATGAATGTCTTCATCCTTGATTCTCACCTGATGGTAACTAGACCTCAAGTCGATCTTGGAAAATACCTTTGCTCCCCTCATTTGATCAAAGAGGTCATCAATCCTAGGCAAAAGATATTTATTCTTCACAGTAACCTTGTTCAATTTCCTGTAATCAATACACAACCTGAGTGTACCATCTTTCTTCTTTACAAACAGAACTAGTGCTCCCCAAGGAGACACACTCAGTTGGATATACTTCTTTTCTAGCAACTCTTGCAGTTGCATCTTCAACTCTAGCATCTCTGGTGTACTCATCCTGTATGGTGCCTTGGACACTAGTGTTGTTCCTGGTGTTAACAACCCTACCTAGCAGAGGTTCGAAAAGATCATAGTGAAGAAGGGGTAATGGTCATTTATAATACTTTGGTTAAAAATTTTATGGTATGAAACTATGGCAAGAGGTGAAAAAATGATGAGTTATCAAAGGATCTAACGGTGCGAAGCGAAAAGATGGAGATCAACGGCCTGTATTGTGTCCGCTCTCTAAAAGATGCAAGAAGGATAAGTACGTGCGAGTGTTTGATGTAATATATGGATCAACGGTCGTCGATCCACTTGATGAGATCTACGGTCTATGTAAACTCCGCCTTGCGAACCTGCATGTTGGTTAAAACATAGGAACCCGACGGAATGGAGTAAATGTCACTTGATCTGACGGTGGGGAAATAAAGGAGAATTACATCGACGATCGTGGATGAATCTGCAATAGGAACTTGCACGTTTGATAAGACAAGGACGCTCGGTGGAATTAGGTAAGTGTCGCTTGATCTTATGGCTAAAAAATAAAGGTGAAATAGATCGACGGTCAATGATGGATCCGGAGCAGGAAGTTGCGCGATAGTTGGAAGTAAAGGGCGGTAGTCAAATAAAAACCATTGTACATGTGGTCGACCGTGGTGCGTTCCAGAGGCAAAAGTGGTTTGGTGGAAACCGTCAAAGGGAGCCTCTGGAGTGGGGTCCTATAAAAGCATAGTTGACTTGTTCGGTGATTATTTTATTGGTGTTGGATGATTGAAAAAGACCTGCGTGCTCGTCAACCTTCAACTGTCAATTTCGAACACACGCAGCCACGGTAACAGGTAAGACTCAAACGCCCATAATTCATCTATCTGGTTACCATTATCGACTGAAGTATTGACCAAGAAAAGGAATTGCAAGGGTCTGGTCATATTTTAGATGACCAGGAAGACTATTTGGTTGATAGGGATCGAGGGGTGTGTGACCCTTTCCTATCCATAGGAAGTGTATCAGTCAGTAAAGAGAGGTTGTGGCAGTATAATTCACAGGGAAATGATGTCTTAAATGTCTATAAATCATTTTTATATTATTTTTTTGTTGAACAAACTCTGCATTTTCCCAAGTTCGCAGAATGGTGTGTGGTTAATTATTCCCCTTCTCAAAGAGTCATTGTAAGCCAATCTACGTCCCGAATACTCTGTAAAATTAATGCCAAAGTCATCCGCGAAAACCTCAACCTGCCTGACAGCTACCCTTACAGTCGTGAACCTGTAAATGAGTCGATTCTTGTTGAATTGTACAAAAGTTGTGGAACCGAAGTCCGTTGCAAATTCCTATAAAGAATTTTGAAAGAGGGTCATTCCTTAGATGGTATTTTCTTGCCTTACTGTGTTCATATTTTCAAAAATGAAGTTCAATTAGTGGTATCCCTAGTCTGTCAAATCTTAGGTCTTGACGATGATTGTCACATAAATGAGGTCATCCTTGGTTTTTTGTTAAAGATAAGTTCATTGGGTTCTGAGTCTCAATCGGCTCCTGTATTCAGTCTAGATGAGTACTTGGCTAAACCAAGCCATATTCAATTAATTGAATTCCCAAAGGTCAGGCTCTTCAAATTTCAAACTTACTTGTTGAACATGTTGTTGTGTTCAAATGTCACTGAATTACAGTTTTTGAGTACCATGTTCTCTTCTGATTTGCCCAAGCAAATCAGCATGTTTGAATTTGCCAATTCAATCATGTCAGAAATATATAAAATGTTGTTCGATGAAATGTTGCCCCGTTTGTTAGAAGATATGAAATTCCTGATGCAGTCCTCGCCTGAGGATCAAGTTGGAGACTAGTTTCTATATAAATATTCCACTGTTTTAAGGATATATGGATTCACTAGGGAACCTTATAGGTTACCTGCTTTCCTTACTCCAAGAATTTTTGCGTTAGAATTCATGAGGCAAAGGTTGCACTCAGAAGAAGAACATTTTGGCGCCTTTAAAAAATCTTCAAATATCAAATTCCCTCTTAAGGTTGGCTCTTTTATTTTCAAAGATAAAGGTGCCCTGGTGCTTATTGAAAAGCTGTTGGGGAGCATGGAGTTTCAAAAAGATCCAAAGGAAAATTATGATCCTCACCATATAATTTCCCTGAGGAAGCAGGCCAACAAAAACAAACCATTTGAAAACCTGTTTATTGAAGGAATGAATGAAACAACAAATCTATTGCAGTTTATGGAAACTCTAGGGTCCGATGGAGATGCAAGTACTTTACCAGTTACAGTATCACAAGTGTCAGAGGGTCCTAATGTTTTGATTAAGAGGAGTCTGTCTAAAATTGAAAGCATGGAAGTGGATGAAGATGGGTCACACAAAAAGGCAAAATTGTTACAAGTCGGTGGAATTTCAAGTGAAGAGATTTCTGATGATTTCAAGAGAGTTGATTTAGTCCCAACAAAATCTGTATAGGTAAATTAGTTTTCTTTTAAAAGTGTAGATGGTTCAAAATCAAGCACAATTTTTAAGTCCAAAGAGGAACTTAAGGCCAGTTATATGGAGAAGCGAAAGCAGTCTCTAGAAGAGACAAGGAATTTGCTCCCACGGGTAAGGAGTTTGAACAATCCAAAAACCTCCTTGATTTCTGCCAGAGATGTAGAAAGAAATACCTTCAAATTGGCCATTGTCAATAATAAAAAAATGTCAGAGATGGAAGTAAGGTTGGACAAGATTAGTGTACCCGATAAAATACAGCTACACAAGCAAACAAGTGACATTATTTATTCAGACCTATTGCAAGCTATGATGAGAATCAATAAGCTACAAATTTTGGTAGATAAGTTAAAGGTTCAAGTAAAATATGAAAAAGTTGAAAATAAGGCCAATACCACTCAAATTAAAAAGATACAAACAGATATTATTAGTTCAGGAAGTGAAAAAGATAACACCCAAGCAATCAGAAGAATGCTAGAATAAAAGGACAACGCTCTCCAAGTTTTGAAGAAAAATTTGAAGATCCCAAGCACTGAGCATGTTCAATCATCCGAATTATTGGCACTACAAGAAGAGAAAGACAAGATCCACCAGGAGATGATGGAACATAAAGGAAGAGCTGTTAAATTACAAGAGGAAAAAGACAGGTGGGAAACTGAACAGAGTGAGCTGATATCTCAAATCACCATGCTAAAAAAGGACCAAAATGACGAAAAGGAGATCATGGAGGAATTGATGAGTCAGACTCCCACTAATGAGGACCTGTCTATTGTAAATATTGAGAAACCATTAAATTATTTTTCTGCAGATGATTTGTTAGTACCTATGTCTCAGGTAAGCCTAAAGGAGGAAGAAATAAAAGAGTTAAAGGTAGAAAATGAAAAGATCAATTCTGAATTAGCCAAAGTAAGTGAGAATAAAAATAAAATATTGCAAGACAGAAATCAGCTACAAAAGAAATTCAATGAACTGAAAGAAAGAAACATTGGGAAAGGTCCTTTCCACGGGGCGAAGCATATAATTTGGGATACCTTATCTATAGAAATTACTAAATTCAGACATCATCTGAACTTTATTGATGATCAAAACATATTGGTCAATTTGACCAAACAGAGACTGAAGTTAGTAAATGAAACCATGGAGAGGAAACCCCTTGCCACAACGCAGAACGCGTTGAATTTCTTAAATTCATTGACATATCAAAAGTTGCATGATATAAGAGTAAAGGATAGAATATCAATGGTACTATGGGCCAAAAAGTTTATCCACAAGCATCATTCAATGAAGACAGTCCAGGACAGAGCTGATGAAATGGTCTCACAGGTTAATGATTTCAAACAGGTTTTCAAATAATTATTTGAGGACGGTCTACCTTCCTTTTGGGATGAGGAGGGATGAATTTTTTCTCAATAACACTATCATAACCTGTTGGTACAAAGCCGAATGGATTATTCCAAATCTGACGATATCAAAAAGGGGCTGACAGGGAAAGCCATTGTGGATAAGCTGACAGAGGATTTCGAGATATTACAAAAATTCCTAATCATTAGGAGAGGTCTACCTAAAATATCTTATGAAGCTTACATGGAGTTAGAAGTATCTATCTGGGAAATTATGGAATGTGATACTCCCAGCGCGGAACAATGGAAAGCCATAGAGAGATTTGGGAAAATGAAGTACATCCTTCACTCATGAAGACAGGTGTTGCACGCTAAGGAGCTGCTTGGACGAAGACATGTTATCAAGTTGATTTTAACTTAATGATCTATTAGGATTGAATTTATAGTTTATTCCTAGAAGTTAGGAATTTAGTTACAAGACTTTAATTAATCCGGTCATTCAGTTATGGATCTTCTTGGAAGATGAATCATTTTATGTATATATTTGCATCTATTTTATTTGATGGGGGTTGGAACCCATCTTGTTGTTGAAGGTTTTGAAAGACATATTATTTTTGAATAACAGAGCAAATGCATAAGAATTATCAGAGATTCCTGTGTCATTTCCATTACAGTCCGTATTTATTTCCTTATGTGATTGTGTTTTCCAATGTAACACTTCATTCTGTTTTTCTTCATATCTGAAGCATAGTATTTGATTGTTGGAATTCATAATGTTTATGCTCTAATCATCGTTTTGGATATTTTATACATTCTTCTACTAAATTTAATATAGAAGTCATCTTTGATGCTCTGTATTAATGGGTTGTTCATTGTCTCTTCTGCCTCACCTGAACTAAATGATTGACTGTGATGAAATGGTTACCTTGCCTTTGATAAATCTCATGTATATGTATTTGTGATATTTTTATTTTTATGTGACTCCATTCCCAATGGTTATGTGTTGTTTCAACCATCTATACAAATCTTTGGATGTTAGTTATATCTGGTCTCGTTAAATTTGTACTGAGAGATCCCTCTCTGGAAAAAAACCCAGTTTCTTTCTAAAGTGGTTTTGTTGTTACCTTGGGATTTACCTTTACAAACTTGGGTACATTCTGAGTGCTAACACCTGGCACAAGTTCAATAGTGAATTCAATGTCCCTCTTTGGAGGAAGCCCTAGAATCTCATCAGGAAACACATCCCTGAATTCCTATAACACCTGATAGTCCTCCAACCTAGGAGTTTCATCTCCTGATGTCTCCGAAATATGAGCTGCATACAACTGGCAACCCTTCCTACAGAACTTATTTAACTTCATTGCTGAAACCTGCCTTACTGAAATCACCTATGGAATACCTTTCACAACTACTAGGTTCCCTTCTTCATTCATGCATTCGGAAGTCTTATTATAATAGTCAAGCTTTACCCTGTGAGATTCTAACCAATCCATTCCAATGAGAAAATCATAGGAACCAAGCGGTAGAACATTCAGATCTACGCAAGTGACCACTTCATCCATGACCAATGGACACTTCTCTACCACTTCACTAACTTTTCTCTTAGTTCCAGTGGCTAGCTGGACTAACCAAGACTTCCTATGCTTTACTTTCTTAAAAGCACAAATCTCCACTACTCTAGGAGTAATGTAACTATGAGTAGAACCAGGGTCAATCAAAATAGAAATAGATTGCTCAACAATCTTACCTGCTACTTCAACCACAGTTGACTGGTGATCTTCCTGGCGGTCCTCCAATGCTACATAAATCCTAGGGACTTCCCTTGCTACTTGACCCACTGTTGCAGCTTCTTGAATGTTATAAGTCAGTCTTGCACTCTCATGTGGGGTCCTCCACATTTCCAACATTGGAGTGGCCCTCTATTCTATTGTGGATCTTTAGGATTTTCTCCTGTCACTCCAACTAGCTTACTCGCAGCTTGGGATGGCTTCTTCTATTGATTCCTAAAGTTAGAAGGTTTGAAACCTTTCTTTCTTTGGTCAAAGTTCTCGTTCTTCTTGTCCTTCCATGCCTTATGGTAATCTGGCTTACCTTTTCTTTTCTCATAGCAATACTTAGCCTTCCTTATTGCTTCCTCAAGAGTTCTAGGTTCATAAAACTCGATTCTATCTTTGTAAGACTGAGCTAATCCACTTAGAAAATGCTGGACCTTCACTTTTTCATCTCTGATGTACTGGACATACCTCAACAGCTCCAAAAACTTATTTGCATATTATTCCATGGTCCGCTGTCCCAATCTCAGCTCATGGAACTCCTTAATCTTGTCATCATAATACCTATCAGAGAGGTATTTCTGCTTGAAATACTTCTTGAATGATTTCCACTTAAGTCTCCTTTCACTAATCCTCCTTACTTGCTTGAAGTTTTCCCACCAAATGTACGCTCTTCCATTTAGATTGAATATGACAACTCTTGCCTTCATGTTTCCCGAATAGTCATGCACTTGAAAGTACATCTTTATTCCAAGAAGCCAATCTTCAGACTCTTGTCCAGTCTTTACCTCACCATCAAATGTAGGAGGTTTAGCTTTTCTAAATTCATCCCGAGAGCGATCCCTATGGTGTCTACAACCTCAGACGGTGTCCCCTGGAATCTCCTTCCATTAGACTCTATGTCATCATTTCCATTACGAACGTTTTCTCCCATGGCATCTTCTGCTCGCTCGTAAGAATCCCAAGCATCATACCCATCATGGGTTCTCATGATTGAACCACCTCTGGATTTACCACACTGCTCTTTCTAGAGTACTTCCTTTGGAAGTTATCTAAAGTTCTGTAAATGTGTTCGTAGCAAACCGTTAGATGCATAATATTAATATAAATCAAAATTACTTACCTTTTCTTCTGAAAATTCATAAAACAACAATTATGCTAAAACACCGAATTATTTTCTATTTCATATTCATCTCTCTGACTAAGGACAGTTTGCCAAAATCTGCTGAAAACCGACTCAAGACAGTCGAAAAGTGCTCAAAAAACTACTGAGAAATTCTTCTGAAAAACCTAGGGTTTCCTTCTCTTTATCGGGTCTCTTCCGCACACATTTTTCAGCATTTCGACAGGAAAATCGCCAAACTTCTGATCTGCATCGGTGATCAAGTTGACTGTGCATCGGGTGCATATTCCTTTGCGTAGCCGCAATGGTGGAAAGTGTTCTTACTTCGGTTTCCACGAGCAAATGTCTAGACTTTCGATCGGCGATGTCAATGACTATTCTCCTTAAGTCTTCCGCAGTCGTAAGTCTATCAGCAGTCGGAAGCACTAGTTGTTGCGGCATTGGAGGGCTAGTTGACTAAGTAGCTGCAACGGCGAGTCACCTTCATTGAAATTTTTCTGATCGGTGATCCGATCCACTAGCATTTCCTGATGGCCGATGATCTCGTGCCTTAGAAAAATTTTGAATTTTCCTCTTGCCTTGTCTTCCGCGACATTGGCTCTTCCATCTTCTATTCATCGGTGATCCAAGTCACTATACTTCCTATTGTTGTGGTGATCTGAACGGAAACTTACCTCCTCTGTGTCAGCGATTGGCTATGTTATTGCATCGGACAATTAGTCTTCTAGGAAGCCTCAACGACGGAAAGCGATCTCACTGTGGATTCTGCGGATATTATCAGCTATCGGACCTACTAACCATCAGGTGGATAGTGTCCTAGACTGTCGCAACGGCGGATTCTCAAACCTTTAATGTACCCAATAGGCGATCTGATCCTCAATAACTTTTTGACGACCTTCTACTTAAACAAATTTTTCAAATTTTTCTTCTCATCGACTGTCAGAAGTACTAATCTCTGCAGCATCGGTGGTTGAAGCCTCTATCCAACAAAAGGATAGTACACTGGCTAGCCACAACGGCGGACATTCAATCCACTAACTTTAGCCATCGTATCTCATCAGCAACTGAATTAAATAGGTGTCGGCAATTTTTTCCACTAACCATCGCTGATGGCCGATGACTCCAGGACTTAGAGAAATTTTTGAATTTTTCCCTTTAGTCTTCCTTTTCGCCACTTGATTGGCCCAATCCTCTTCTTTTCATCGGCAAGATAGTTCCATCAGTAGCCGCAATGGCGGCCCACCATCTTCAATCTTCTTTCGATCGGTGGCCCAATACACTAATGCTTTCTGATCGACGAATTGATTTTGACCAGCATCAGCAGTCGAAGCCTTTCCCTGTCGGAAGACTAGTGCTCTAGGCTTCCGAAATGGTGGGCACACGATCCTCTAACTTTCGTCGATCCAAATAGCTAATTTTTACCGATGTATCAACTCAGACTTCTTCTAAATTTTGCCGATCAAATCGCCTAACTCCTCTGCTGCTTATCAACGCCTCAAACAACTAAGTTTTGCCGACATATCGGCGGCCTTCGACTGATTCCCTCTGCAACTATGGCTCTGGTTTCCACTATTTTTCACCGATGATTTCAACACTTAAAAAAAATTTTGAAACTTTCCTACTGTCGGCAATCAGAACCACTAACACTATTGCATCGGCGTTCTAGTCCCTATTGCAGCCGCAATGCGGACTGACAAACAACTAAATTCTTCCGCGGTGTCGACAAACCCAACATCTATTTTCCGTCAACGGCCAGCGAACACTTAGAAAAATTTTCCTGCAATTTTTTTTTCCAACTATCCTCCATCGGGTGTGCTTCCGCCTAGCTCTCCACTGCATCAGAAGTTCTTCCCACTAAGTGTTCTAATGAACCGACAATTTAAACACTTAGACAAATTGTTGTGGAAGTTTTCTTTCATAAAATTTTGATCTCTGCTGGGAAGAAAGAAATCCTTCCTCTATCACTTCATCTTTCATGGCTCATTCAGGCCCATGCTGCAACATGAGCTCTGATACCACACTGTAACGTCCCCAACCCTTCGACCGGTGAAGAGGACGCTACCACGGCCTTAACCATCTGGGAAACCGGCCCCATGAACATGTGCATTCATAAAATGTTGAAACAAAATGCATTGACGTAGAACATACACATACAATTATTTATCATACACAGCGGAAGCAACCTACATTCATACAAGCATTCAACATGTTCACCATATTCATTAACAGTAAAATGATTGCAGGAGTAAAATAGACAAGATTAATTATCTCATAAAGAACTCGTTCCACAACCAGCTATGTCGCTACAACGTTCCACCCAACCGTAGGCCAGCATGCTCCTTAATCTCTCAGCAACGCTGCCACCCCCAAGTTGGGCATGATTCTCCAAGGAATAAGGAACAAGCAGGCTTACACATAGCCAAGGATACACAAAACACATCCAAGCAAACATAGTTGGGTTTATTAGGCCATCTAGCAGCTGGGAAAGGCTAAATGCTGAGCTGGTGAGCCCATTACAGAGCTAGGAATACCTATACTAGAACTAGCCTGACTTCTAAGACACCCACACACACCTAACACAAGGAATCAGTCCCTTCTCTACTACACAGTCCCTCATGCCTTGACTTCCCTTCCAATGCTATTCAGGGATTGTGGAAAATAAATCCATCCCTCTAGCTCTGTCTGTGTGGTTTCCAAACACACCAGGTTTATCAAGAAACCCAAGCCCCCATCCCTGCTCCCAACACAATCTGAAGACCAACCATTGCACGCATGCAATCAATCAGCAATTATAGCTTAGACAAGGAAAACGACTCCTGAGTCGTTCTTGGCCCTATCGTGGCCAAAATGACTCCCAAGTAACTTATAGAAGTCTCCAAACGTATCAATAACCATAGTTCACAACATGGGGAAACAACAGTCCATCCTGGACAACAAAGCCACCGGGGGAAGACTTACATAGACCACACTAGGGAAGAAGATACAGACTCTCAACCTGTAAGTGAGGAAATTTTACACCAGACCCTAGAAATACAGAGGGAAAACACACCTGATTCCACTCTGTAGAAAAACATGAATAACAACCCAAAAACGGCTCCCCTCCTGGCTGCATGAGATCAAATAGAAAAGATTCCTATGGATGAGAATGAACATACTACTATCTCTGTGTGAGGATAAACAAACCAAGGAAAGAATGCCATAGTGGAGAGGGTGGAGAGTCTGCTAGAGTGATGGCGGTGGTTGTTTTTGCTTGCCAACGTGAGGTCAACCCACTAGTGGAGTGTGCGTGTGGGCAAGGACTGACAGTCCTGCCACACTCCACTCCCAGCCATAACTGCCCCAAATATTAGTAGCAGTTTTTAATGGTGGTAGTTGGATAAGACAATGGAAGGTGACACATGGATTTTTCCCCATTGGTTCATGGTTTAACAATTCCCTCCCCCCTTATCCTTGTGAGAATCATTCCCTTTTCGTCATGGTTGCAATGAGCATAGTTGGTTGGGTTTATTTAATTAAAGATTTATATTTACATGATTACGAAAATTAATATGTATGACGCATGCCTCGATATACCATCGGTGAAAATTTCAATCTGAAACATAACATAACCAATCGATGGTGGGGCCTTGGCCTTTAGCTCTGCACCATGATTATTTACAATATATACATCATATACATCTAATGAAATGAGGTCCAAACCGGGGTGTTACAGCTCTATGGTTAGTAGTCATGGTGATAAGAAGAAGAAAGGGAAGGGTAAGAAGAAGAAGGATAAGAAAGAGAAAAAGCAGCAACCATCTGCTCTTGATGGTGCTCGTTCTAAGAGAACACTCAAAAAACCCAAGTTCCCTTGTAAGCTTTGCAAGGGGGGCCACCTTCTTAAGGAGTGTCCTGGTCTCTCCCGTATACAAGAATAGTGTTCTTAAAGGTCCAAACCATCTATGTCATCAACCTCTGATCATCATGTTGATGATACTCTCTCAACCAGTGACCCATTGGTAAAAGTTCGTAAGGGTAAAGTCTTGTATCCTTGTTTGATATGCAAGGCTATGCATCGTACTTTTCTTTGTCCAAGCATGGATGAAGCTTCACGTTGGTTGGAAAATATTATTGATCATCAACAGGTGATTTCAACAAGTGATAGTAAGTTATCCCTCTATTCCTCTCTAGTTGACCAAGTGAACAATTTAGTTTCATCTATAATTGATCCCACTCTTCCTTCAAAGAGTGAAGTGGTCGAGTTGATGTCATTTCCACCTGATCCCGCTCTTTCATCGGAGAGTGTTAAGACTGAATTAGTCTCTTTGTGTTGATGTATATGTAACTTAGGAATGTATTCATCTATGTATCTTATGTATTGTAACCCGATGTTTATTCCAGGATGTTTCTATTATGTATTTGAGTCATGTTGTCATGCCCCAATGTTCCGATCGGGAGGATCAATAATGTAAACAAGTCATGTCAATTCATTGTTAAAGTCCCCACAGTTTTGGGGCACTAGGGTTATTATACACTCATAGAGATGTAGGCTCTAGTAAGTATTTGTTAAGTTAGTCCGACATGATTGAGTGCACTTCAAGTGAACAGAAGAATATAAATAGAGAGTGAGAGCCTCTCTATTTATCACTTGTAACACACATCATTCACTCACTCAAGTGTAGCGCATTAGTGAGGAAGGAAATACTGGGACTAGATAGAAGAAGAAGACTACTGCTTTGGGGCGTTTACTATTTTGGTGCTGATTCTATCTCTGAGGAAGTTGCGGGGTTTTCTCCTTTATGGTTTCCCCAAGAAAAACTCTTTGTGTCGCTTGTCTCTTGTGATGTGCTTATGTTATATTGCTGTACTTGTTATTCTCTCAGTAAATATCCTAACATAATGCTAGCTTAATGTTGAAAAACTAACACTTTGACCAAATATTCATCTTGTTCTTCTCTTCCAGTAGAGAATGAACTGAATCCTGTTGAATTTTTTATGCTTCATTCTGATTGTTCTCGACAAGAGGAAATTTTTTCTATTTCAACAGAACCCTCTCTAAATAGTGAGGTTATTTCCTTTGACTGGAGTAACCTAACAGAGTCCCGTCTTCATTCGAGTGTTCCTTTCTAGATAGTTGTGAATTTTACTGCTAGGAGGATACTTCGCACTATTGTTGACGAAGGATATTTTGTTAGTATTATATCCTCAACTGCTTAGCAAGCTTTAGGTTCTCCTCAGCTTGTGCTAGCCCCCGATCAGATACTGGCTTTTAATCGAATACCTACTGCACCTTTAGGGACCCTTCCTTGTTTTCCTATTACATTAGGAGGGAAAACTATCTGTATTGATGTTATGGTGGTCCAAGGTCCTTTATATTTTAATCTACTCCTTGGATGTGATTATGTTTATGCCATGAAGGCTGTTGTGTCCACACTCTTTAGAGTTATGCATTTTTCCCATGATGGGAAGATTGTGACCATTGATCAACTTTCTTTTGTTACACCTGACCATCACATCACTCTTAGTAATTAGACTGCCATGAATGTGCCGCATGTTCTTGTGGTTCCTTCCCCTTCTTCTAGTTAGCTTCTTCCCATCATAGGTAAAATGGGGGGCATGGCTTTCATCTAAGGACATAGTAATGGAGTTAAACCGCTAGCTTTTATGAAATGGGGGAAACCTACCAACCTTTGGATATCATGTTCAGTAGGAGAAGGTTTAAGAGCATAGTTTACTTTTGGTTTCAAGCTCATTAAAAACAAAACCACTCCTTAAGCATATTTTACCTTTTAGTTTCAAGCTTGCATAAAAATTAAACCATGTGGCGAGCATAGTTCCCATTCTGTGTCAAGCTCGTTAAAAAATGAAACAGATGCCTATGAGAAAAGTTCTTATTCTATGTCAAGCTCGTTAAAAATGAAATGGATATCTTCAAGCATAGTTTACCTTTTGGTTTCAATCTTGCATAAAAATGAAATCGTTCATAAGCATAGTTCGTTTTATATTTCAAGCTCATTAAAAAATGAAGTAGGTTTCCTCAAGCATAGTTTACCTTTTGGTTTCAGGCTTGCATAAAAATGAAATCGTTCCTGAGCATAGTTCATTTTCTATTTCAAGCTCATTAAAAAATGAAGTAGGTGTCCTTAAGCATAGTTTACCTTTTGGTTTCAAGCTTGCATAAAAATGAAACCATGTTCCAAGCATAGTTACCTTCCATTTCAAGCTTGTGTAAAAATGAAACATATCCCCTTCCCTTAAGTCGAATCTTCACTATAGTGTTAGAACTTGAACCTTTTTTTCACCTGCCCAATTCTCGTTCTTCCTACCCCCTTGGTGAACATTTTCACATTAGTAACCAGGTTTTTAGATTGGGTATGGAAGAAGAATCGTTAGACGAAACAAATATTGGGGGCATGTTGAGCCCCTAGCAACCATGCTAGGGGTAAGCTTTGCTAGCAATCATGATGGGGGCAAGATTCCAACCTCTGTATATCATGTTAATGGGATTTTTCAAGCATAGTTTACCCATTGGTTTCGAGCTTGCGTAAAAATGAAACCAATATTCGAGCATTCTTTCAACTGATCTTCCTTGTTGGTCGGAGGAGGAAAAGTCCCCACAAGTTATGGGGCACTAGGGTTATTAGACACTCCTAGATATGTCGGCTCTAGTAAGTAATTGTTAAGTGAGGCCAACATGTTGGAGTGGGTTTCAAGTGAACGAAAGAATATAAATAGAGAGTGAGGCTCTCTATTTATCACACACACACTCCTTCATTGGGGTTCATGAGTGAGAGAAGAATTTGCTGGGATAAGAGAGAGACTACTGCTTTCAGGATATCATATTTATGTTTTCAAGTTTTACTTTTGGTGCTGATTCTATCTCTGAGGAAGTTGCGGGGTTTTCTCCTTTATGGTTTCCCCAAGGAAAATTATTTGTCTCTTGTCTCTTGTGTTTTATTGATGTGCATGTTATTCTCTCAATTAAATATCCTAAGATCATAATGCTAGCTTGAATGATAAAAATCTAACATGTCTTAGCCCTTACATATGACCAAGGAAGGAACCAATCCTTTCACTGTGTCAGAATGGCTCACAGACTCATCACTTCCCTTTGGAGGGAACCTCGATCTCGAGAACACCAAGCTTCTCCCTGAAGTATTCAAAATTCACTCTGGCCAATGGCTTTGTCAACACATCAGCTATATTTTTGTCTGTCACAACATACTGGAGTTTCACTGATCCTCTCTGTACCATATCCCTGATATAGTGATATTTGATCTCGATATGCTTCGACTTGTCATGGAACACCGGTTTCTCCGACAACTTCACACAACTCTGGTTGTCACAATATATACAAGTAGCATCCAACTAGAGATCAAATAAATTAGATAGTAGCTTCCTTAGACATACTACCTCACAACTAGATAAACAAGCTACAACATACTCTGCTTCAGCTGTATTCAGTACCACATAGAACTGCTTCCTACTAAACCAAGAGATCACATTTGATCCCATACTGAAGCATCACCCTGAACTGCTCTTCCTATTGATGGCATTGCCTACCCAATATGAATCAACATAACCATTCAAGTTAATCTTTTGATTCGACTCATACTTGAGCCCATAACCAACTGTACCCCTCAGGTACCTTAGAATATGCTTTGCAGCAATCAAGTGAACATGTCTCGGATCTTCCAGGAATTGGCTCAAGGTGTTCACAGCAAAGCAAATATCTGGTCTCATGTTCGTCAGGTACATCAGGGACCCAATCATCTGATGATACATCATAGCATCAACTGAATATGATGAAGCATCACTCAATAGCTTCAGGTTTGATTCCATAGGTGTGGTCATGGCATTGTAGTCCATCATCTCGAACCTCTTTAGGATCTCTACTGCATAATCCCTTATCTGAGGAATATTCCATCCGCATTCTGCCACACCTCCATGCCTAGAAAATAGTGCATTGACACATAACAGGAGCATCAATGGTATTTCGCCTTCAACCTTGAAGAAAAGGTTGGAATCCACTTTACTCTTGGTAAAGCCTAGAGTCATCAGTAATCTATCCATCCTGTCATACCATGTCGAACCTCAGGATCTTTTGCAGTCACTCCCTATGAAGCATCATACTCCCTCTGTCTTTCGTAATCTATGCACTGAAACATTCTGTACTGGAGTGACAAGTAGCTTCCTTTGCTACTAATATTCTATGCATCCATCTAGGGTCGCTGGATACCAATATCCTCTATCTTTGAAAGCATTCTTATTGCACTTATCTGTGAGCTTGTCATCCTTTATCAACCTTGTATCAAAGGTTCAGATCTTCATCAAGCTCCTCATGTATGTGTTATCCCATGGATGTCTTCTAAGCTCATACAAGGCCTTCTTTCATTTGCACACATGATTCTTCCTGTCATGTGACTTCACTTCAAGTGGCTGCAAATGTCTCTTCATAGTTTATGCCTTATTTTCATGAGAAGCCTCGTGCTACGAATCTTTCCTTTTATCCCATGATGTTTCCATCTACTGCATGATGGAACTATGAACTTCCCTTCATGTATCGATATTGCATCCTAAACATCATTCTTCTTGAACCGGTCTTCCCTTTCTTCTTCATTACTTCTTCATAGATATAATGTTCTGCATCAATGATGTCATTGCATTCACCATATTATTCTTCATCTTGATTTGTCATCACTTGTTCTTTGGAACAAGTCTCATCCTTATTTTCTTGTAGGCAATTATGTATGCGATATTTCCTACAAGTCAAATGCATTTGCATGGTTAGAGACATTTCATAAGGAATATTCATAATGGCAAATTCTTATGCATAAATATGTGATCATGCAACTATTTTAGCCAATACAACATTCATCCATATCTCACAGAAACTTTCTAGATGCCTTCCATCTCTACAAGGACAACATTGAGATTGTGCACTAATCCAATATGTCAGCAAAGAGGTTTCATTCTAGATAAGCAACAATGGAGAGTTGTATAGCACCATGAGCTACTTACCCATCACATACATATTAGTAGTATTCTGTTATTAATGCAAACATTCTATCATGCATAATACATTAACTGAATATAAAAAAATGCATAACAAAACAATATCATGAAATGACAATTGAATACTTAGATTTATTTGTTTCATGGGTAGACTCCTTCTTGAGCCTTTAGCTTCATCATCTTCTTCATTAATAATAGCATCGTTTCTTATCCAAATTCTAATATGGATAAGAGGTTATTCAATATTTGATTCCTTCATATTCCTCATTGCTTGAGGGATCCTCTTTAGATGGTGAGAACTTGATCTTCAGTTTATCCCATCTTCTCTTATCTTATTATGAGTTGAGCTTCTTCTTCTTCCCAGAGTCTGCTGAAAGTAATCACTTCCTTCTGGCACACATTTATTGCATTAATGAAACCCATGATCCTGGGAGGCCATTCAAGGTGGCTATCACCACTTCTGCATTCTCCACTTCTTCTTCTACCGCTTCAAGTTGTTCTTTGATTTGAGAGATCCTTGTAAAGTATGATTGTATGGTCTCTACATTCTAGATTTTCACATTCTTCAACTATTTTCTTAAGGTCATATTCTAATTTATGTTGTTCCCTTCAAATAGCTTGTTCAAGGAATCAAACATCTTCGGTGTCTTTAGGGAAGACACTTGTGGTATAATGTGATCTGTGATTGAATCAACAATGACCTTCTTGGCCTTGACTGAGTTCTTTTGGTGTAAGGATTTTATCCTTATCTCCCTCTGGAACTGGAACCTCTCTACTTATGTAGGTGTCCAATTCATTTTCTTCAAAGAGATCAAATAATTCCATGCTTGAAAGTTGTCAACCTCACCAAGCTTATCATCAAGCTGATGAGATAGATCATTTTGAAATGAGAACCTCAAATGAAAATAGCAAAAGATTAGATCTTACCGATTTGAGGTGTCCATTTTGGTTCCAGTGCTGGCTGATATAGGGAATATTTCATATCTAATTGGATAGAAATATAGATCTCTTCAATTTGAGCTGCCCAATGTACTCCTTTTCTGAAAACAGTGGAGGGAAGCTGTCAGAAAAGGAAGCCCTAGTTTACCAATTTCTTCTGCAGAAATTCTTGATATTGCTTCTGCAGTATCTCTGAAATTACTACTCCTCTATTTATAAAAATTTGTACTGAGGTATCCTCACCTATACTTGTTTCAATTCCATAGGTTTCATCAGAATTGATTTCACCAATTGGGAATTATGATCATTTTCCCACGGTGACCTGTTATAGGATTGTTCATAACAATGAAGTTGTACGGACTGCAATGTGTCAGGGTTTCATTTTCTGGGTCTGAAACTCGAACCACAGAAAGAAAATTATGTTCCCCTTCTAGAAAAGTTTTATAAATTTATTTTGGACCTTTGTGGACCAATATATAGAAATTATCCCCAGGTGTCCTATTTATGGATGAATCCTGGAAGAGGCTGGAACCCTAACTTGGAGGGATCATATCTCCTATAATATAGTGAATCTGAGGATTAAGTTTGGACACAGTATAAATCAGGATTTTATCTTTGTCCTTTTACATTTTTATCTCCTATGCCTTCTCCAATCCCGAGATATAGTGAATGTACCAAAAACTTATCATTTTTTGCATTTTAGGGTTTTTCCAGCTCGGGGTCAAACTAGGGTTTCACTTTCCCAGAGTTTCACTCAACCAAAATATCAACCCAGGTCTCTAAAATTTGATTTTGATGAGGAGAGAAATCCTATGATGGGCTCACTCAAAAATTCCTCTTCTGTAAGAAGCCCTAATTTCCTGCACCAAAAACTAAAAATGCTCAGAATCGAATTCCGCTTCGACAGAAAGATGTGCCCTTCAATGGAAAATCAGCCTAGCATACTTTTGCTGATGGATTGTGGAGAGAGACCCAAAAAGTAAGAATCCATAGATTCTTCATCTACACAATGTCTTCTTCTCAAGTTATCTCTGATACCATGTTAGATTTGTATCACTCAAGCTAGCATTATTATCTTAGGATCTTTTACTGAGAGAATAACATGCACAGCAATAAAAAACAACTGACAAGAGACACAAAGAACTTTCCTCAAGGAAACCATAAAGGAGAAAACCCCACAACTTCCTCATATATAGAATCAGTGCCAAAAGTACAACCCGAAAACATAAAGATGATCTCTCAACAGCAGTATTCTCTCTCTTATCCCAACAACTTCTCTCTCACTCATGCGCCCCAATGAGTGAGTGTGTGTGTGATAAATACAGAGGCTCACTCTCTATTTATATTCTTTCGTTCACTTGAATCCCACTCCAACATGTCAGCCTCACTTAATAATTACTTGCTAGAGCTGACATCTCTAGGAGTGTCTAATAACCCTAGTGCCCCACAGCTTATAGGGACTTTGCCCCTCCGACCAACAAGGAGGGTTATCCTTAACACAATGGTGGGGACTATTGCCCCGAATTACAATGACTTACCTAGGGTCGACTTCTCTAGGATAGTCTAATAACCCTAGGGCCCCACAACTGAGGGGACTTTAACCCTTGACCAATAGGAGGGTTACCCATAATGACTTGACATGACTTGTTTACATTATAGAAACTCCCGATCGGAACATCGGGGCATCACATGACTCAATTAAATTACGAACACTTCCCAGAATAAACATTGGGGTACAATACATAAGAAATACAAGTGAATACATTCCGAAGTTACAATTACATCAACACATCTTCATCAACCTATATAAACATCACCTTCCTAGGCCGATTAAGATGCATAAGATGAATCAGTAATTAGAGACAATGCTTGAAGTGTTATTCTACTAAGAGATTCTAATAATTCTGAAAGATTTGAAATGGCGGTATGCTTTGAGAAGCTTGTCAGTATCGGGGTGTTGATGGTTGGTGAGCTTGATTCCGCGCTCATCTGTCGCCCTAGTTTATCACACCAGGAAAGCGCCAAGCATTGGGGCCTGGATGTGAAGCACTTTGAATGTTTTCGGATAGTTGTACCTTCAGCTACGTAGTGCTTAGTTTTTCCTGTCCCAAGAGTATCTCCCAAGAAACCCTCTAAGAACTCATGGCTTCCAAAGTACTGGTACATGGTGACCATGTTCAGCTGCAACCAGTAGGAGCGAATGCTCATGCTAGGGTGGCGGGTGTCCAAACTCTTCATCACATCGTTTGTGAACTCCAGTTCCCACCTTTTTTTGAGGTGGTGAGGAGGTGGAAGACACCCCCTATTGTATTACCTATAGGATAACCCGTGCCATGTGAGGTGGGGAGTACAAAGCTGCCCTTCTCCAAGTCCCCTCATACAACAGTATTACTAGGACAGAGGGGGGTTGTAGAAAAGGAAAAGCATGGAAAGGATATAAACTCCTTTCCCAGTATAGAAACCATGCAGAAAGGTTCCTTTGAGCACAAAAATACACACACCCAGGGAAGGACACATTGTTGATTTGACAGAAAGACGAGTGGTCGAGCCTAGTGATCAGCAGTGAGTCATCAGAAGCATCCTTAACATCGTTTTCACAACCTGCAAGCTTAGAAATAGAAGCGACATGCTTCCATCTAGAGCGAGCACATACATTAGCTCCATATATAATGTCTATTTTAATATATGTAAACCGTGGTAGTAGTACCATGCTCTAAGTTGTTAGTAGTTGATTATGACGGTAAACAGTTTCATGTCCTGTTTCAAGGATTATCCTCAGGGATTGAGATAGTATAAATTTCTCCCCAAAGAGGGGAGAAGGGTTGGGAATTTCCAAGAGCAGAGGCTCTCCACTATAACGTGTTTCAATATTTCCAGATATATATGAATAAAATTGCAGAGGAATGATAATCCTTTCATGGGAGAGATTCCTGTGTCGTCTTTTTCTTCAATAAGTAACTTCTTTACGTGAATTTTTATCCTATTTTTCATTCCAGTTTGTATTTGCTTTTCATGTTTGAGCATTAGTGTATATGGTCTAGAATTCGTCTTGTATGCTCTCGGTCCATTGTTCAAGCATTTTCAAAATTTTTATTCTAAAGTCATGCAGAATTCACCGTAGTTAGGTTCTCTGCGTGATGGAATGTTTTCTCCTATCTACTAAGAGAATTAGTCCCAGCAGCCTTAAGAGAATGCCCGCCACAATTCATGGTTTGAGAAGAATGCCCGCACAATGGTACTGTCCTATAGCTAGTTTGTTTGGATACCTATTCATGATTTGAGTTTTCTTTAATCTTTCTTGAGGAGAAAGATACAGGCCTGCCAAAACAAGGTTTTTCACTAGTGGATGCAAAAATGGATAAGTAGCCTCAGAAAGATGCCTGCCCTAAATTATGGGTTAGAGTAAATGCTCGAAGCACATGGGGGTCTTGTATATTGTTCTTCGGAATACCTGAGCATTTGTTTAGATTGTCTTGGAAGTGGATGAAGAAAAAGTTATGGACCTGCCAAACGGGTGTTTTAGACAGATTAAACCAAATTGAGAAACAGGTCTAAGTATGGAATTGGTGTTAAATATGCCCAAGTGGCCTTAAGGAAATGCCCGCCATGTCTCATAGGATGATGTGAAAAATGTATTGATAATGTGAGTCCCTAGAGTGTTGCATGGAGCATACAACCATGTCACTTGCCTCACCAAACTACATCATATATTTAAGGAAGACTCTGGTCCCAGCAGCCTTACTCAAAATTGGTCCTAGCAACCTTAAGAGAATGCCTGCCACAATTCATGGTTTGAGAATAATTCCCACACGATGGTACCGTCCTATGGCTAGTTGTTTTGGATACCTATTCATGATTTGAGTTTTCTTTAATATTTCCTGAGGAGAAAGATACAGGCCTGCCAAAACAGGGTGTTTCACCGGTGGATGCAAAAATGGCTAAGTAGGCTCATAAATAAGCCCACCCTAAATTATGGGTTAGAGTAAATTCCTGCAACACATGGGGGTCTTGTAGATTGTTCTTTTGCATATCGGACCATGTCTTCATATTGTTTTGGAAGTGGATGAAGAAAAATTTATGGACCTGCCAAAAAGGTGTGTTAGGCAGATTAGTCCAAATTGAGAAATTTGTCTAAGTATGGAATTGGTGTTAAATCTGCCCAAGTGGCCTTAAGGAAATTCCCTCCATGCCTCATAGGATGATGTGAAAAATGTATTGAGAACGTGAGTCTCTAGAGTGTTGTATGGTGCATACAACCATGTCACTTGCCTCACCAGATAGTCTCTAAGGAGGAAGATGTCAACCTACCAACTTTGTGAAACTTTGGAAATTGACTAACTATGAAAAAGTAGTCAAAAATACTCTAAGAGAATGCTGGCCATAATTCATAGTTTGAATAGAATTCCCGCACCACCATATCAGGATATAGCTTGTTGAACTAGCTATCTATCCATGGTCTTAGTTTGCCTTAATCCTTTCTGAAGAGAAAGTTATAAGTCTACCAAAATAGAGTTTCAGGATAAACCTTGGAGAAATTATTCGACATGGCTAAGTGTTGAAAAACTGGTCCAGGTGGCCTTTGATCCATGACATTTAAAAAATTTATTTTCACAAGGACATCCCTTGGCGGGCATTTCCAAATGACCTCTCAAAATCCTGTTCTCAACACTTAGGCAATTTCCTTGTGTTTCTTAATATGAAAAATAGTATTTTTCATACTTTGGCAGATTGATATTTTGCATATGTGGCCATTGTAAGTCAGCCTAAAAGTTTGGTTGGATAGTCATTTCAACAAAGAAAAAATCCATGCCAATTGATGAACCTATTGACATACACCCAACATCTGGCAGGAATTTGAAAGCGATCTTCCAAACTGCTTATTGACACTTAGACAAATCTCTTCAAACCCTAAGTCACCAAGGTGATTTTATTTTTTTCATCAAACTTGGAGAGTGAGACATCCAAAATGTGAGGAATATCATACTGACTCAACCATGCCAATCTTCTCTCCTCCAACCTCATCATCTATCCTTGGTAGGCATTTTACTGGGATAATACAAATGAAGGTGAGGGGCACTTTTGGAAGATTACTATCTTCCTCCCTGGACTCTCTTTGGGAAATATGAAACCATGGTTGGATGCACCAACCAACATAGTAGAGCCTATCACTTTCAGATAATTTTTCTCATCATCCTATGAGCCTATCACGTTGGTAATAGAAATTCGCCTAACAATCTACAAAATCCAAAAGAATAAGTCAATGTAAACAATATTAATCATCAATATCGCATCCATACTTTACAAATTAGATAACAAAATCAACATAGGAAAAAAGTCAACCCTTTATGTACATGTGAACATGCAAACATAAATAATTAACAAATTACATACCTTAGTATCTGTGTGAGACAGGTGTTTGATAAACCATTCAAAACCTTCAAGTTCACTAATGTGTCTTGGATCAATCTATGTATCTCATCTTCCAAATTTGTATCACTAATGTTATCTCCATCCATATCATCGTTAAGAACTTGATCAGCTTCAATATTCTCATCTAGATGTTTGTCATCCTGTAAATGAGTATTTCTGCTAGTACTTGCCAAATTACTCTCTGGAAGGTGAAATTTTGGGGGCATTGTCTATATATTTACGAACAACGTAGTAAAATTAGTGTGTATATAACATATAATAAAACGATAAGACATTTTACTGAAATTCATGACATGATGACTATTACATAGAATACATTAAAAATTGAATAACCTCTTACCAAGGGATGATATTCATAACCCCCTTTGGCATGCCCCTTCTCCCTAAAATGTCTCTCAGTTGCCGTTATTAAAATTCTTCTTCTTTGCAAGCCCCTGCAATCAGCGCAAGGGAAATAAAATTTTCCATCTCCCCTCACCTCTAATGCCGCTCTAAACTGAGTAAGCTTCCTTGCATTTTCATTCATAGTGAAAAATCCTTGTAGTGACAAGTAATTGTCTTACCTACACCATACCAAACAGTAACTTGTCAAATACATTAGATATAAGTATATTTCTAAATGCCGTATATTATATACCAATTTCTATAAAGAAAAACATGAAGACTATGATGAATAGGATTGTCATTAATGACAATCATTTTGGAAAAATATGGTAATTTGGTGAAAAACAGGAAAATGACCAAGTATGGGGAAATTAGTAAAAAATTCCTTAGGGAAATGCATGCCATAATTTATAGGAGAATATAAATTCCCACACCACATGGGGGTCCTGTAGATTGTTGTTTTTCCTACTTGACCATGTCTTCAATTTGTCCTAAAAGTGCCTAAGGGAGAAGTTATGGACCTGCCAAAACAAAGGTTTGTTCCAGAGCAAGCAAAAATGGCTAAGTATCCTTAAAAAGATGCATGCCTGAAATTATGGGTTAGAGTAAATTCCCGTAGCACATGGGGATCTTGTAGTGTGTTTGTTTTTCTACCTAACCATGGTATTATTTATCATTAAGCATGTATGAATACAAAGTTATGAATCTCCAAAAATGAGGTTTTAGAATAAATTTTGGAGAAAGTCCTGAAAATGACCAAGTGTTGGAAAACTAGCTCAGGTAGCCTTAAGAAAATGCCCGCCACAAATTGTGTTTTGAAGAAAATGCCTGCACCATATGGGGGTATTGTAGATTTATATTTTTCCTACCTGACCATGTCTTCAGATTGTCTTGGAAGTAGCTGAGGAAGAAGTTATGAACCTGCCAAAACAATGTTTTAGGCATATTGGACTAGACTAAGAAAATTGTCCAAGTGTTGGAAAAACTGGCTCATGTGGCCTTGGGAAAATGCCTGTCGTACCTTATAGGTGTATGATAAAAATTATCTGAAGCTATCATCGTACAACTTGTTGAAGAGGATATCTCACCATGGTCTTAGTTCTAAAAGAATATGTTTGATGACAGATATAATGGTCTACCAAAACAGAGTTTCAGGTTGTTTTGCACTATTCCAGTACTGGCAAAACTGCCTCAGTGGCCTCAGGGAAATGCCTGCCCTATCTCATAGGATGATGAGAAAAATACTATGAAAGTGTTAGGCTATATCTTGTTGATGGGTGCATCTAACCATGATATTAGTTATCATGTGGCGGGTTTTATGGAAAAGATATAAATCTGCCAAAAGTAAGAAAAATATTATTTTGCAATTTAAGAACACAAGAAAATTTGGTGTTAGATTCAAGAAATTGAAAAGGCATTTTGAAATTCCCGCAAGGAGGGGTTATTCTGATGATAAAACTCATCAGGTAGCATAGGAATTTTCCTTGGTGAACTAACTATCCATCCATAGCTTCAAGTTTTCTTATGATGGTCTCATATGCAAAATATCAATCTGCCAAAAATAGGAAAAATAATATTTTGCATAGTGAGAACAAAAGAAAAAACTAATTACGGCCCAAAAAGGATGCATGCTTACTGACCCACGCATAAACAACCAAGAGCCGTTGAAATCTGACATTGGTTTGGTGGGTGTGATTTCTAGTAGTAGTTTAAAGAATTAATTGTATTAGTTTTTCGTAGGTGCATTCATTATATATGAGATTATGCTAAATATTTTGTGGAATTCTTGTCCAAGTGACTCCTTTTCTTAATTTCGTGCTCCAATCTGTGTTCATAAAAAATTAGATCTCCTGTTGTCATATATTCTTCCCTGCTCTGCCATAAATCCAATAATTTGAATATTTGTTTCTTGCATTTGAAGGCTTTCTCCAAAGGTATTATGCTCGGCAAGTCAAAGTCATCCTGTCGAATCTATAAAAAGTACCTCAAATGGCAATATGTAAGACAAAATAATTTCATTTTATTTCCCGCAATGAGCTCCCAACTATAGCCCCTTTCAAATAATTATATTTAAATAAATAAGAATGTTAAATTAAATATAGCCATATAGTGTCGATATAGAGATGAAAGTTCATCGACAATTAAAAATGTCTATATTGCCACGGTTTTTCCGCCAAGATAAAAAGAATAAGTATTAATCCACGGATGTTCAAAACATGGAAATATTTCGTGGAAAAATCCGACCAAATGTATTAGTGGAACTTAACAAGGGGTTTTCACGTGATAAATCGCAAAAAAATGGTCGATAAAAGAAACTTGGGTTGATGTGGAAGGCAGAAAAAATAGCAATCTATACTTTGGATCCAGTTTGCACTTAACTGGGAAAAAGGTGTGACCTAGGTTGCACTTATCGGGAAAAAATGTCCGACTTGGCCGAAACTAGAATTTTTTTGTGGTCAAAATGTCGATTACGACCAGGCGAGAAATAAATGCAAACGGACTGGTTCATATCTTCCAAAAGGGGGTCATACTTGTGATGTCTAAGGGTACCCATGTGAAACAAACTAGAAAACAAAAATAATAAACCTACAAAGCCAAAGATGCATTAGGATCGAGCTAGAGGGGTTTCCAAAAGTGTAGTTGATATTTCTCTCCGACTATGTGCAAAATCACCAACCTTAGATCAAAGGGATCTAGACGTAGATTTCATGGTGCAAGGGAAAGCATTCAACCTTGACTTACTTAACAAAGAATAATCAAATTATTTTTAGATTATCTTTTAATTAACAAAACAAATGCAACTATCCATACCTTTATAAATGGGCCACTGTAGACACTTGAGGATTCGGTCCAATGGCTTCCAGGATCCAGTTCTCCAATTTTTCTCCAACTAGGGTTGTCAATGGGAATGGAATCAAGGATTGTATGGAGTAAACTCACATACAATGTGATGTGGAAATATGTGGCAAAAGTATGACGGATAAGAAGTGTGACTAAAAGTGTTTGTGGGGAGATCTTGCAATGTATTTATAGGATGATCCAAGATATTGTTGCCCATGGTATTGGTCCATGGTTATATGTAGTGCATGGTATTGGTCCATGGTTTATGACCCATTCTTATTTTAAGGTTTTTTTGTCCTTTTTTGAGAGAATGGGGGTTTTTTGTTAACACATTTCATGGTCACCTACATTGTTATGGTCAAATGCATCTTGATTAATATTTAAATGAGATCAGTTAAATGGTTGACTAGAACCATTTAACCAAGCTTAATTAAATGGTTAACTAGGACCATTTAACTAATCTCATTTAAATCTTAGTTAAATGGTTAACTAGAATCATTTAATTATAATATTTTTCGATTGTGTTGGGCCCAGAAATGACCCGTTTTTTACCACACTTGATATACTCTTTTTACCTTATCTTACCCTATTTTCATGCACCTAACAGATGTTTTTCCTTCATTGGAGCCCTGATTCCTTATAGGTATGGTTACTTAATTTTTTATCTTATTAATACTTATGATTGTAATAAATAGGTATTTACCTCTTGAATTATGCTAATAAGTGGGGTTTTATGAATATTGTTCAAAGCATGAAGGATACAAGTGCATCAAGTCAAGCGGATTCTAGAAGAGATGAACATCTATTGCCAAATGCGCCCACGGACTCTATCTTTTCAGGTGAAATGCAATCAAAGATCCTCGTCCTACGCAAGCTACAACAACCAAGGCTGCAACAGACTCAGCTCAGCAGCGCGCCACTATTCAAGGGTAGCTGCAACTGGCGGAGTACTTCTTGATTTGGTTTTGTTATTTCATTATCGGCTCATACAACAAACTTCCAATATTATTTGCTTTTGTTTCTCCACAGCTGTAACAACACATTGTAATAGGGCATCTTGAAGATCGTAGATCTTCATGGCTGTCCGATATTAGTGAATAGAATTTATGAACATTAATGTATAAATATTAGGGATTATGCAGAGCCAAGGGTTAGAAAATATTTGATCATATTGTATAAGCTGTGACAAAGACTGTACTTTTATTCCATCATCTAATACAAGGAGCAGGATTCTTCTGATTTCTGTGTTTTACTTTGTGGTATTTTTCGGCGTCTCTATTTGAAGGATGGGCCCACCTTCCTACAGAGATCGTCGAGTTAATTAGGTTTTTATTTTCTCTTTCATGTGGTGTGGATGTTACAGTAGATGTATTTTTTTATAAAAGATGCAACATTAATGATTTATTGTGTGTTTCCCCAATTGATCAGTAGTCACATTTCTTGTAAGCTGCAGTAGAGTGGTGTGACAATTGACTGTGCAGACTAATTTTCGTTATGCACTTTTGTGGTAGCTGCAACAACCGAGCCCATCCCTAGTTTCTTTGAATTCCTGTCTTTCTTGAGTTTCGCTAATTTAGTCCATTCACAGTTATAATTATTGAGTTCAATTTCTGCATTTCTTATTTCTAAATCAAGATTGGATTGAGATAGTTATGATCGATATTAAGATCACCTAGTAATTTAGGATTTAAGTTTCTGCAAAAGTAAATCTAGATGTTTATTTTCTGAATCTTTTATTTCTAGATCAAGGTTGTAAGAAGGTATTTTTGATTCTGCATTCTTAGGAAGGTAAATTAGATTAAGTTAATCATGGGAAGAGTTGGGATGAATAGGAAGGTAGCATAGTTTATTCAATAGTATCAACTACTTAGAGTCTAAGCACAGACAGTGTAAAATTATCTTTGCAGCAAAAATAATTTCCTGCGTTGATAATTTATATTAAGCATTCTGTACGTTGGCTTTAATTAACTTACATATAGAGTTCCCAACATTTTGGCACCGTTGTCGCGGAAGGTAATTATTAGACACCATACTAGTTGCATCCATTCATTCTTCTTTAGTTTTTTTAATTTTGCATGTTTTGGGTTGCATTAATATGAGAAGGGTACAACATGACATTCCTACAACCCCTAGAAACCCATAGAATACTAAAATTGCAGGTGGTCAAGGTCGTGGATGAAATCCAACCTTGGGAAGAATAACATTCATTGACAATCTGGTTTCCAGAACCAATTCCCCTATTGGAGCTCACCATCAGGGGTCCTCCATCAAAAGAAGCCCAATTATTCCCAAGGTGGAAGCATCAGTTTCCACAATGGAGAACACAGGAGAAGCTGTGACAACCTTAGGTGTCCATGTGGAGGAGGACAGATTTAGTACTGCGGGATCAGCTGACTGACACTTGGTATATCACATTAATAGGAAGGTGGTGACAAAAGAAGAGTGTACATAGTTCCATTAAGAATTAAACAATATGTGGAAGCACAAAGAGGAGAGAGCAGAAGAATACATGAATAACAAACATGATCTAGAAGATCATGAAGAGGTGATGAGAGAAAATCATCATCATGAGGGTGATTCTCCACCTGAGGGGATTGTTTCCACACTCTAGTTCCCCATTCACCAGCCAGAGGGAATAGTCCCCATGAAAAACATATCACCATCAGTTTTACCTCTTTTCCATGGAAAATCCACAAAATATCTGAATGAATTCCTTTTTGAGTTTGATATCCTCTGTCGCAGCTATGATTACACTTCCAGTGAGCAGAAGTTGAAACTTTTCCCTACTACTTTGAAGGATAATGCATTACATTCATTCATTAGCCTAGGTGGTGGAACTGTCACCACCTAAGACCAAATGAAACATGTGTTCCTATAAAAATATCAAGAATATTGCAACACCAAGGATAAAAGAGTAGAACTCTTTAAGATGGTACAAAGGGACGAAGAAAGCTTGGAATATTTTGTCAAGAGACTTTTGTACAACGTGCACAGAGTTGGACAAACTAATATGGGGTTAGATGTGCTCAATATAATCCTACTTAGTGGGATTAGGGAAGACTTCCTAGACATGTTAAACTTATTATGAAAGGGGGACATATCAAAGGGATCCTTTGAAAATATTGTTGAATTATGTAAGAGGTATTCCAGAGGATCTTCCAGGAACAAAAAATGGGACAAATGGGATAAACTAGAACGAGATGTCTTCGACAGAACACAAAAGTCATCTAATGGAGGAGCCACCCAGGAAGAAATAGGCAACCTCCTCAAGAATTTCAAGACAAAAATGATGAGCTCCATCTCCTCAGAAATAGATGTCTTGAGGGAAAAGCAGAAACAAGCAGTAAAAGATCTAACACTCAGTGTATTCTACCCTAAATGTAGGAAGAAACATCCCTTGAAGGAGTGCCCACTCGACAAAGTGGAAGTGTGTCAGCTATGTGAGCTAAACCATGATACAAAGGAATGCCCTTCACTACCTCAAGTGAAGGCAGTTCTACAGGCATCAACTCTAGATGTGGAACCAGCCTACTTCATTGCCCAGAAAAAGCCTTGGCAACCTCTAAATCAAGGTATGACTCCATACTCGTTTTCATTTTCGAATAACATGAATAATTGGAATAATATGTATCATATGAATAAACAATTCCCTTCATCTTATTCCAACCATCAATGGTATCCTTCTCAACCTTCGATGCAAAATTTTAACTCCTGGAACTCTTGGATATAGTCACCAAACCAATAGAATTCTTGGTCCCCTAGGTGGAGGAACTTCCATCCAAGAAACTAGTTTCCCCATAACCAACCTCCTCAATAGTTTCCACATCAGCAGTTTCCTCATCAACCATACCCTCCTCAACAATACCCTCATCCTTATTAGCAGTATCAGCAGTTGTAGCTACAACTCTAGAACAATGTTGCACCCAATATGCCTATACGACTGTACTTTCCTGCTCAACCTAACCCCAAACCAAAAAATAAAGCAGTCCATCAATTTGAGACATTCAACATGACCGCTTACTCCATTACTCCAGTTCCCTGTAACGACGTCCTCATACGATCAGGGAGGGTAGTGGAGCCTTTGGTCATTGAGGATGTTCCATCCTCTGTGTTTGAAGAAAGGATGAACCAGTAGTACTTATCCAACGCAGTGATCCCCATTACTAAGGATGCTGAAAATCCTACCGAGATATCAGCTGAAACACAAGAAGAAACATCTATTGGCACACAACCTACAGAACTGATTAGGGAACTACCATATCCTAAAAGAGTAACACTACAGAAGGAAGTGGAGCAATCTCAATTTAACCTCTTAGGAGAGTTGAAAAACCTCTATGTCAAAATTCCATTGTTGCATGCCCTTCATGATGTGCCTATGTATGCCAGAACCGTTTGAGATCTGTGTACAAGAAAACTAGGAAGAAAACCCAGGGATCCTCCCACTTTCCATGTTATAGAGAAATTATCTAAATTAATAATGGGAAAAAACATCTTGGCCAAATACAACAATCCTGGGAATCCCACTATCACTATGTAGATTGGGAGCACGTAGATACCAAATGTACTGGTAGATTTAGGTGCAGCCATTAACGTCATGACCATAGAAAATGTAAGAAAACTTGGGCTCACTAATATCAGGCCAACTCCTACCATCCTAAAACTTGCAGATAGGTCCACTATCAAACCCAAGGGAATCTTGGATGACCTTATTGTCTCAGTTGATTCGTGGGATTATCCAATTGACTTTTTGATTCTACAACCTAAGTCGCAGCTAGGAGGACACCCATTGATATTGGTAAGGCCCTATTTAGCTATAGCTGATGCTTGCATCAGCTGTCGGTCTGGGTCTATGACCATATCATATGGGATAGAGATAAAAAACCTTTCCCTCTATCCTCCATCTCGGTCGACTTTAGAAGATGAAACTCCATTATGGATGGAGCTAGAGGAATAGGAGGGCGTTCAACCATTGTTAATGATAGGGAATGCATTGACTTTCAAAGATGAAACAGAGGACGATGCCATCAATAATTTCATCAGTGAACCCAATTCTGTCAATAAACAAGTTTATCAGATCTTGAATAGTACTCTAGGTGAAGAAGAATAAGAAAATATCACAGAGGAGACATTAGTCAGTGATACTCACATAGTTCCGGTGTTGGAAAATTGTAAAAGTGTTCCAGTTGAGATAGAGCTTGGAAAATCCCTGAATATCAATTCCAGTCTTTCTTTGGATGAACAGGAACGCCTAATCACTCTCTTAACAAAACATAAGGGGGAATTCTCCTGGGAGTACACAGACATGAAGGGTATCCCTTCTACTCTGTGCACCCACCACATTGATATCAAAAGTGACTCCCGGCCTGTGTGCCAACCTCAACGAAGGATGAACCCCAATCTTAGGGACATGATGAAGGAAGAAATTGAAAATCTCTTGGAAGAAGGGTTTATATACCCCATCTCAGATAGCGATTGGGTGTCTCCACTCGTGATAGTACCCAAGAAGAATGGTAAATGGAGAGTCTATTTGGATTGTAGAGAGCTGAACAAGGAAACATAGAAATATCACTTTCCCCTGCCTTTCATCAACCAGGTACTTGACACCTTATCTGGGAATAAGTTCTTCTCCTTTCTGGATGGGTTTAGCCGGTACAATCAACTCCAAATTTCTCTTGAAGACCAAGATAAAACCACCTTCACCTGTCCTTGGGGTACCTTTGCATACAGGGTGCTCCCCTTCGGCTTATGCAATATACCGGCCACATTTCAGAGAGTTGTGATTGGCATGTTTTTGGAAATGGTTAATGATAGTATGGATATTTTCATGGACGATTTTACCCCTTATGGCAGGGACTTTGAAGAGGAATCAACAAACTTGGGAAAGGTTTTAACACGCTATGAATAGACCTAGCTATCTTTGAGCACTAAAATGTGCCATATGATGATGAGCGAAGGAGTAGTGTTGGGGAAATTTATCTCTATTGATGGTATCCATGTAGATCCATCCAAAATTAGGGTGATTGAAAACATACCCACTCCTGGAACTCAGAAAGAGGTACGTATCTTTTTAGGGCATGCTGGGTATTATAGAAGATTTATAGAAAAATTTCCAAACTAGCTTCTCCTTTATTTACCTTATTGATGAAGGATGTACAGTTTGCTTGGAATGATGCATGCCAGACAACATTCACTAAGCTCAAGAATAGGCTGTCTACAACTCCTATCTTAAGGGGGGCCAATTGGGCTCTTCCTTTCCACATTTCTTCAGATGCCTATGACACCGCCATTGGAGCAGTATTAGGTCAATCGGATGGTCAAGCACCATATGCAATTTATTACATCAGTAAGAACTTGGCCCCTACTGAACTCAATTATACCGTTCCAAAGACGGAATTTTTAGCCATTGTTTACTCCATTAACAAATTTAGACACTACATCACTGGGTATTCTACCTTTGTACACACTGACCACTTAGCCATCAAGTACCTAATGAAAAAATCAGTTACTAATGCTAGGATAACTAGATGGTTGTTAATATTACATGAGTTCGATATTACCATTATTGACAGGCCTGGAAAATAAAATGTTGTTGCTGCCTATTTATCTCATTTTACTAACAGTAATAACAGCCTACCAGTTGAGGATTCTTTCCCAGATGAACACTTGTTTGCAGTTTCAGCTCATTCCCCTTGGTATGAAGATGTTTCTAACTACTTGGCTGCAAGTAAGCTTCCGGCACACTTGTCAAAAAGAGAGAAAAGGAAGATTATTCAACAAAGTGCCAGGTATTGCTGGATAGATGGACATCTTTTCTACACAGGTCCTAATCTTGAGATCTAGAGATGTGTAAGGGAGGATGAAGTATTCCATATCCTAAAGGCCTGTCATGATAAGCCATGTGGGGGACATTTTGCAGACAGGAGAACAGGTCATAAGGTGCTAAGAATGGGTTATTATTGGCCAACAGTTTTCAGGGATGCTAAGAAATATGTCCAGTATTATGACATCTGTTAAAGAATGGGCCAACCTAACAGATTGGATGAAATGCCTCTTCTACCATAGTTCGTGGTGTGACCTTTTGATAGATGGGCTTTACATTTCGTTGGGCCTATCAATGCTCATTCAAAACAGAACGCTTACATTCTAGTTTGCATAAACTACATGACAAAATGGGTAGAAGTTGTGACTATGGAAAAGGCCAATGACCAGGCTGTAATATATTTCCTGTATGGAGAAATATTTACTCATTTTGGAATACCCAAGGAAGTAATCACAGATGGAGGACCACAATTTGTGTCACACAAATTCAAAACTTTGCTATAGAAGTACCATATTCAGCATAGGATAACTTCACCTTACCACCCCCAAGCCAATGGCCAAGTGGAAAGTACCAATAAAGTTATTGAAGCTATCCTCACCAAAATAGTCAGGAGCCATTGCAGAGACTGGGCTGATAGACTTCCTGAAGCACTGAGGGCATATCGTACTACGTGGCGCAATACTATAGGTTTCTCCCCTTATGACTTGGTGTATGGAAAAAGTGTTGTCTTTGCTTTGAATTCAGAATCAAAACCTTGAATACAGCCATGGAAGTGAACCTAGATGTAATTGAATCCCAAAGTAATAGATTGAATCAATTGAATGAATTTAAGGAAAAATGCATAGCTGATATGGATCAGACAACATTAATTCAGCAACAGAGATCCAATTGGCATGACAGGTTCATCAAGAAGCAAGTCTTCTACGAGGGAGACTGGGAACTATTATATGATTCAATATTTAAAAGGGACTTTAAAGGTAAGCTACGCACAAGATGGTTAAGTCCATATTTTATAGACAGAGTATTTGACAACGGAACAGTCCCCCTGGTCACCATCGATGAGAATCGTGCACCATTATTCGCTAACGATCATAGGCTACGACTGTATCATAAACCAATTTTGAGGGATGCATTTGTTTCACAGATTGCAGTTGATCTGCGATACCAGTTGGAGCAAGGGCAAGAATCTTTCTTTGACCCTGTCAATTTTTAGAAAGTCACTGCAATTTCTAGACCAAATTTTTGTACATAAATAAACTAATGCTTAGTTCCTTTTTTGTTTTTTTCTTCCTTTACACTTGACTCTTTCTTTTTAGAATCTGTGCAGGAATTTGTCCAAGGAGCAATGGTTATAACTGGGCCTGACAACCATGAGCCCCTACGTAATTTTCTGTTTTCTGGAAGAGCTCCTTACAAAAGAAAATTTGAATGATGAACAGCTCGGCGTAGCTGCAACACTGCAAAATTTGCCTACTTTTCTGTCCCGTTGCAGCTGCAATACCGTAAAAACCCTGCCTATTTTTCCTGTTTCACAGCTACAACACCGTAAGACCGTGCCTATTTTTCTATCCCATCACAGCTGCAACAACGTAAAAACCCTGCCTATTTTCCCATTTCGCAGCTGCAACACCATAAGACCATGCCTATTTTTTCATTCTGTTGCAGCTGTAACACCGTAAAAACCTCACCTATTTTCCCGTTTAGCAACTGCAACACAGTAAAGTATCGGCCATTTCTCTGTTATAGTATCTGTGACTTCGTTGAAATTTTGCCTATTTTTACTCCTTTTAGCTGCTGCAACTCCGCTAATTTGGCTAACTTTAACTATGGATTGTGGCTGCAACTTCTCCAGATTTGTCCACAATCGGGCTGCAACTCCTTCAAATTTTTCCAGAATTTTTGCCGCCCGTGATTTTTTTAATTCAGGTTGACTTCATAGCTTTAATTATTATTCCTCCAGGATCAAGAAGACATCTTTTGGCTCTACGGGAGAAGGATCATGGTAGCACGTGTGAAATAATATTTAAATTTGAAGGCCGCATTGATATGTTGTATTATTCTGAGAAGTTACGGTTCATCCCATAATTACTAAAGTATGGTTCTGGTTATTTACATGATTAATCATTAAGTAGATTTGACAGAGTTAATCATACCTACCTTTTTATATCTATCGTTACACCCGTACTTCCTTAACTGTCCATTCCCACAATCTAATGGTTACTCAAATTTATTTCACAACCTCCACCCTTTCCTAATTTGGGGAAAAATATTACCAATGACTCTATTCTGAACTTTCCAAATTTTCCAACTTCAACCTCCAATGTTCGTGCATTTCTTGCGCTGAAATCTCCATTGTTGGATCTTGCAATTTGCTAAGATGATACTATAAGTTAGAAAGAAATATAGCATGGGTATCACGGGCCAGCATGAACCTCCAAACATGCAGGCACTATGAAATAATTATGAAGTTTTCACTATCTTCGAAGCCGCGGAATGGAATGAGTTTTTCCAACATCTTAATGGTTTTTATCATGAGACTGCTCTACAGTTTTCCTTAAACCTTACAGAAACCTACTCAGAGGTTAGAGCTTTGCGGATATAATTTTCTAAGGTGATTGTAGCTGAGGTTATCGGGCTCCCATAGGTAGGAAGAGCTTGGTTTGGAAGAAGAAATCCCAATGTCCCCGCAGTACAAGACTTTTTTATGGCAGCTGAACAATTGCATCCATCAGGATGGGGGATATAATTACAGTCATTTCCTCCCCTATGGGACCAAGTGGCCATCTTCCTTAAGAAGTATATCACCTACGAAGGTCGGTACCAGAATGTCTATTATTCTAAGTTCCCACTGCTGTCTCATTTACGCCACATAAATCAACTTAATGTTCCATTTTTTCTATTTAAAGACCTGGATCACATGGCAGGATTTGTCAGAGTAGCTAAGCATCCATATTCTTCCGTTACCCATCATGGCCTCATTAAAATTTTAATCATAAGGGCCTTAGCTCAGAGAAATCAAACATGGGAGCAATTTACCAACCAACCTCAAATAGCCCAAGGACCTATACCTTTTCCTAAGATTCCCATCAGAGAAGTAAGGGAACCTATACCTTTTCCTGAGATTCCCATCAGAGAATTAAGGGAACCTATACTTTTGTTGAATGTCCAATTGGAGGAAGAGCAGGAGGATTGGAGTCCCTCCAATTTAGTTGTGGGGGCGGGAGCTGAGATAGAATCAGAAGAAGATGAAGAATCGGCGGAAGATGTAGTAGTAGCAATCCCTATAGAGGAGATATAGAATTTGGAAGCTCCAGCAACTGAATCTAAAGCGGGAGTAGCATTGGATGTTGTGATAGCTGAAGCAGAAGCTATGGGAGCTTTGGTTACATAATAGAATACATAAGTCCTCACCATCGAATCCTCTCCTGAATGGAGGGGAACTTTAATAGAAGAAGAAACAGATATGGTAGAGGAAAGAGAGGATGCTGAAACAAGTAATATTCCCTCTACGTCTACTATAGGGTTGGAAAACCTTGTACTTCGAAGGAAGAGAAGAAGATCAAGAGAAGAAATACAAGCATCTCGACCAGTGAGGAGAAGGAGAACGAGGTCAGTCACAATAGCTAAAGCAGCATGAGAAAAATGGGCAGATATTGAAGCAAACATTGAATTTCCCATTTTGAGACCAAGGAAAAACAATGCTCCACGGGATCCTGTTGAAGAAGAACCTCAACTTGAGGGGATTTTGTTTGAAAATAGGTTATTGAAGGAATAAGTGCAATTTCTTCAGAAGGAACTGGAAAATTGGAAGGAGGTATGTAAGAAACAGGTATAGAGAAGGTTGCACACACTAGTAGAAGCTACAGACCAGTTAGAAGGATCATCTCCTGCTAAGGAGGATGAAGAAGTGGAGAAAGTAATCTTCCCTGCATGTGGGGAAATATTTAGTCAATCAGGTTATACAGTCAAAGTGCGTTCATTTGAGACTCATAAACCTGCACCAGCAGCTGAAGAAGGATAAGAAGCACCTGATGTAGAATTAAGGAAAGAAGATGAACCAGAAGTAGGGCCGATCCTTGATATAGAATTGGAAGAAGCTGAGCAATTACATCCTCAGTCATCAGAATTGATGGATCAGCCTAATAAGGGGAACATTGAAGCCAATCATAGTGCTGTCACACAAGAACCAGTACCTTTAGAAATTTTTGTTGAATCTGGCATTCAAAAAGAAGTAGTTGAAGCATAGATTGAGGTAATTCCTGATCCAAACTTAGAATTTTTTACTATGACACCAGAACCATCTCAAGATACAAAGTTAATGTAGGATCCCCAGCAATAGGAAGATGAATTCAATCAAGATGCTGCTACATAAGAACCAACATCCTCAGAAATCCTTGCTGAAACTCCATCTCAACCAAGAACAATTGAACCTGAGGTGGAGTTAATCCCTGATGTGGAGCTGGGAGAAGATGAACAGATGCAATCACAGTCATCAAGGGACACCGAGGTATTTGGGGAATAGTCTTATCTTTCAAGAGATATCGAAGTAACTCAAGATAAATTCTGGCAGCATAAAGAAATGGGGGGACAGGATGTTGATACACAAGAAATAGTAGTCTTGCATCCCCCTGTCAAAGCCACTGCTGAAATCGAAGTAGATGTAGCTGAGACTCGGGCAGATGTGGAAATTGAAGTTCAAGAAGAAGTTGTCACATAAGAACCAACCTCTTCACAATTTAATGCTGAAGCTGTTGAAGGAGAATTTCAAGAAAAGGATGTTGTCACACAAGAACCAACATCCTCAGAATTAATGGTAGAAGTACCCATACAGGCTAAAGCTGAAGGAGGGGAGCTTCAAAAACAAGATGCTGTTACACAAGAACCAGCATCCCCAAGAGTGGTTGTAGAAGTGCTTATGCAGGAAAATACTGTTGAAACCTTAATAGAAGAAGATGATGTTACACAAGAACCAACATCTTCAAGAGTGGTTGCAAGAGTTCCTATGCAGGAAGAGATTGTTGAAACCTTGATAGAAGAAGTTGTTACACTCCCAGTGTAGAATGTTCAAGCTGAAACATTGGATGGAAAGGTATGCACTCAATTTCCCCAGAACTTTGTCGATATGGACTCTGATGATGAGAAAAATGCAGGAGATGAAATAATCCAAGGGCTAATCAAATAACTCTCACTGTTAAAAATGGAAGTGAAGAAATGGAAGAGGCAGGTGGATAAGTATCAAGAAGGAATGATCCCCCTCATTGATCATGAAAATACTATTAGAGAACTGAGAGATAAATGGGAAGAAGAGTTAATGTTCCTAAAATTACGATGGGAAGACATAAAGAAAGAATTGAAGGAGCTGAAAAAGTTCAAATCTATGCAGGTGGAGAAGGACTAGCTGTATACTCTTTCCCAAGAATTGTTAAGCACCAGAGCACCATCTCCTTCTTACCCTGTATTTTTGTTTGAACAATTTATTTGGTTTAAATTTAAAGCATTAAAGGAGGGGAGACCTTATGAAATGGAAACCTCAGCCCAGTTTCTGGAAACTTTTATGAAAAGTAATTTCATTGAGAAGAACCTGCTCTGTGAACTTTACCTACATGAAATGGCTTGTCCCTTGGACCACTATTTGAACCCTACCCCTTACCTTGGAGACGTTCAGCTGAGACATTTTTCCTCCTTTGTTAGCAATCATGTGCAGTGGAAAATATCTTTACAGACCTACTCTCACAATGATGCCAGCACTGATCTTTAGGTTCGAAGTGAGCCTCAATCCCCTCACCTTCTCCTTGATATGCAACGACAAAGGCTTACATCTTCCATCAAGACCCAGAAGATAGTTGAACTTTAAGAAAGGATCATCTTCAAGTGTGTTGGGAAAATTATCATGTAGCAACAATCAGCTTTGGAAGGCAATAAGCATAGATGGCAGGCTGCCCCTTTATCACTGCAAAATAGGGACCCTTACTGTTTCAGGAACTTTAACAATGCTCTTTCAAGGGTCAAAGGATATGTGGGTTGTATAAGGAAGTGTGGAGCTAATTGGCTGGGACTCAAGTTCAAATTTCCTCTTATGTGGTGGCTAGCAAAACCATACAGGGAAGATTTCTTTATGAAAAAGACAGAAGAAGAGTAGTGTTGGAGATATTGGGTTGCCTACAATGGATTTCTAGAAACACAGGGATCACCTGAGCTCCCTTATAACTTTTCCTCTCTCCATGAACGGAGTACAAGGCCAGATTCATATTCAGACTAATGAAGATTGTTGCATAGGGACATGCAGCAGGACAGTTGGGGGGAGATGTTGGGCCCAGAAATGACCCCTTTTTTACCACACTTGATATACTCTTTTTTCCTTATCTTACCCTATTTTCATGCATCTAACAGATGTTTTTCCTTCATTGGAGCCCTGATTCCTTATAGGTATGATTACTTTTTTTTTATATTATTAATACTTATGATTGTAATAAAAAGGTATTTACCTCTTGAATTATGCTACTAAGTGGGGTTTTATGAAGATTGTTCAAATCATGAAGGATACAGGTGCATTAGGTCAAGCGGATTCTAGAAGAGATGAACATCTATTGCCCGATGTGCCCATGGACTCTATCTTTGCAACTGAAATTTAGTCAAAGATCCTCATCCTACACAAGCTGCAACAGCCAAGGCTGCAACAAACTTGCCTCAGCAGCGCCCCACTATTCAAGGGTAGATGCAACTGACGAATTAATTCTTGATTTGGTTCTGTTATTTCATTATCAGCTCATACAATAAAATTTCAATATTATTTGCTTATGTTTCTCCACAGCTGTAACAACACATTGTAATAGGGCAGCCTAAAGATCGTAGATCTTCATGGATGTCTGATATTAGTGAATAGAAGTTATGAATATTAATGTATAAATATTAGGGAGTATGCAGAGCCAATGGTTAGAAAATATTTGATCATATTGTATAAGCTGTGACAGAGACTATACTTTCATTCCATCATCTAATACAAGGAGCAGGATTATTCTGAGTTCTGTGTTTTACTTTGTGGTAGTTTTCGGCATCTTTGTTTGAAGGATGGGCCCGCCTTCTTACAGAGATCGTCGAGTTAATTAGGTTTTTATTTTCTCTATCATGTGGTGTGGATGTTACAGTAGATGTATTATTTTATAACAGCTGCAAAAATAATGATTTATTATGTGTTTCATTAATTGATCAGTAATCACATTTCTTGTAAGTTGCAATAGAGTGGTGTGACAGTCAACTATGTATACTAATTTTCCTTATGCACTTGTGTGGTAGCTACAATAGTCGAGCTCATCCCTAGTTTCTTTCAATTGCCGTATTTCTTGAGTTTCGCTAATTCAGTCCATTCACAGTTATAATTGTTGAGTTCAATTTCTGCATTTCTGATTTCTAAATCAAGATTGGATTGAGATAGTTATGATGGATCTTCAGATGGCCTGGTAATTTAGGATTTAACTTTCTGCAAAAGTAAATCTAGATGTTTATTTTGTGAATATTTTATTTCTAGATCAAGGTTGTAAGAAGGTATTTGTGATTATGCATTCTTAAGAAGGTAAATTAGATTAAGTTAATCATGGGAAGAGTTGGGCTGAACAGGAATATAGGATATTTTATTCAATAGTATCAGCTACTTAGTGTCTAAGCACAGACAGTGGAAAATTATCTTTGCAACAAAAAATACTTTCCTTGATTGATAATTTATATTGAACATTCTGTATGTTGGCTTTAATTAACTTTCATATAGAGTGCCCAACAGATTGTTCTGTGCTTACATAACCTTTTTTCAATTGATTCTTTAAATTTATTTTTAAATCTAGGTACCTTCAAAAATGATAGTTGGCCTATCGATGTTAATCGCCAACAAGTTGAGTGGTTGTTCTAGTTACGTTGATTGGTGTTTATATCTTCCATTTTTGGCTTCATTGAGTGGATTAACAAGATTAACCAGGGTGTAACAAGTGTATAGTTGGTATTCATTTCATGGTCTTCTGTATTGTTATGCTTAAATGCATCCTGATTAATATTTAAATGATCTTAGTTAAATGGTTGACTAGAACCATTTAACTAAGTTCATTTAAATAGTTAACTAGATTGATTTCACTAAGCTCATTTAAAGCTTAAATAAATGGTTAACTAAAACCATTTAATTATAATATGTTTGGATTGTTTTATGCTTTCAGAACTTTTGTTTATAAATTTATGTTTAAATTTTAGTGGCTTTACAAATTACCGTTAATCTATTACCAACCACAAGTTGAGTAAATACTAGTATAACAAGTGATGCATGGCAACATAGTCCCTGCACGTTAGGCTCAAAACTGAAATTATGAAAGACTTGTTGACTTTTTCATCAAGGGAGACCCGTGAGAGAGCCATATGTGTATACATTTAGCTTCTAAGTTTACCTATTTTTGCATAGATATTTGTTAAGCAAATTGGGATGATATAAGATCAAACCTTCCTTTCGATTATTAAACAGATTTGAATATATATCATACCTCGGAATGAGCAAATTGAGCTGATATGCGATCAAACATCCCATTGTATTATTATATAACATAATGGGAAACGTCGTGTTGGATATCAGCTTTTCATGCCAATCAACAAAAAGCCTTTTCATGCATGAATAGCAAGTGGTGTGACATTGAATTTGTTTACCATATCTTACATGAATTGCCATGTAGTGATAGAAAGAAATGCTACATGAATTGCCATGTAGTGATAGAAAGAAATGCTACATTATGGCACCAGGAAAATAGGACACGTAAATATCTAGAACGTACAGTTATTGCATTAGGTATTTTAATTGGGAGCTTGTAATGGCATCTCTCAGCTGGGACACCACTGGCTAGTCATATGAGTACTGATCATGAGATTCGGGATCTGTCTTTGCTAGCTTGATCTTTGCAAAATTTACACTATTCGAAGAAAATAGTTGTCACGCTCCCAGATTTTGTTAAAAAGAAACCATTGGCATAAAATAAAAACTATTACTATGTTAGCCAGCTGCCAGCTAAAGGCATATAGCGTCAAGTCATTTATCCTTGTACCAAGCCACCAAAACTAATACCTCCGTGGAAGAAAAAGGATTGCTAGATCTCTCCAGATTATATCTCTAGTATAAGAATGACAACGCAAAATTGAAGTCCGTGTTTGTTCATGTTAAAGAGAAGGAAAAGAAGGACACATTTTCCACGGCAAAAAAGATCGTGCTCAAGTCTACTGGAACATTGAAAATATAAAATTGTTGAGGGAAGATTTATTGATTGATAATTTCTTAATTATTTCATTTAGGTTTTATTTTTAATTAATTAATTTAGGTTTGATTTTTTGTGTTTTTGAGTGATGATATTATTTTTTGACTTTAATATCACTAACACTGGCAGAATTTCAATTATATTATGCCAATGAGCAATAATAACCGTATAATCATTCAGTTGCTAAAAGGGATTTCCTACAGGTGAGTTGTGTACTAGTGTGTCGATAACTACTTCCATTTTATCAACCTTTTTCATTACAGTGTAACCTATTCCTATTACCCTATGGGGAAGTCTGACATTCCTAAATAACTAGTCCTAGATTGAAAGGTTGCAAAACTATCTTAAAAAATTTCTCAATTTGTTGTTAGCAATTTCTTAATTTTATTTTTTTATTTTTTTCTAATTAGAAATGAAACTATAGCTTTGGTTTTGGTGAACAAATTAGAGGAGATTGATTATATTTGGTCACATTGAAAATAGGTGTCAAAATAATCCTTAAAAATTCAATACAAAATGAACAACAACATTCATGGAGAACTGCGCTCCCACTTTGTCGAGGATGCCCCGCATGTCCACATTCTCCACAAACTGGTGTCTATATTATTTTTGCCACCTGTGTGCCATGCATATTTGTATAATGAAGTGGGGGATCGATTCTCCATGAATAATGAAACAGGGCGGATAATTCAATCGAGTTGCATGAAGGAAGAGGAGAAGCACACTGCCATTCACACCAGGCGACTGTGAAGCCATGCTCAGAACTGGGCCATTGCATATACGTTTATAGTGAAACAGTGACAGGATTTTTTGCTTGGAGACATTTGTAGATGAAGGTATGCAGAATCATAGGGACAACTTAGGAAGCCCTTGCGAGAAATATGGGACTGATGTTGGTTTTTCCTGGATTAATAGTTGGTATCTTTGTGTACTATGTACCCATTATAGTCTTTTTGGTCTTTGCACGCCAAAATGGCAATATTATACCTAATCCCAAAGTTGAAGAATCTAGGCTCCTTGAATAGAATTCCTTGTAATTATGCTTAATATTTATTTTTCTTTTGATGAGTCCTACATTAATCAATTTTTCAATAAGGTTTATATCAGTCGTTTAAGGATAATTAGTGCATGGATCAGTGAATGACTAAATTTCTAACTGTGCATCCCATAGTTGAGGTTCCCACACTCGACAAAAAAAAGAAAATTATATGAAACTTTTCATTTATTATTTCTGCAACATTACTGTGAGGAACATTGTAGTCAATCTTGTTTTTTTCCCCAAAAGGTCATTGGTATGATTGCTATAATCAATCCTCACATTAAAACACTTTTCTTTTGATCATCGATCACACTGGATCTATTTGTCTCATTGTGTCTTGTTTTGATCTTGAAAATCCATGTAGCTATATGAAACCTGGTACCTGCTTGGAAACCATATTGACCAAGTAGCTTGGAGGCCTCCTCGAGCCTTAGATTCACTTTATGTAAATATCACCTTCTACCTCCATAACTTATTTCTAGACTTTTTAGATTTCATACATTTTTTACATTGTTTTTGGCTTCATAAAATTTTGACATTGTTATTGGCATTTTCAGTGTTGTTGGATTATTTTTGGCATTTTTTTGTTGTTGCTAACCAACAACAAAGTAATTGGGTCTAGGACAAATATCATAATACCATTTCATATGCCTTTAGTTTTTTTATAACCTACATTAAAAACTAGCTCTCCTAGGTCATGCATCAAGGTGTCTTGAATGGTTCATCAGCTTACTATGAATCCCAAAATCAGTTGCTGGTGAGTTTTTAATGTGTTTCTAGTCTTTGTTGTTAGCTATAGTGTTTAATGAAATATCTTGAGTAAAATTAAGTAATTATGGAATTAAATTATTAATCCATGCATTCTTGTACTACCGATCTGTGCACTCTCATTGGCTTCAACAGGCTCCCTATCTTATAGATTTTAAACATTTTGAGGATGATTTTCTTGTAAGTTTCATTTTTTGGGCCTTCCTAACTTATATGTTTTAAACTATTTTACGATGCATAGTTTTAAACTATTTTACCATGCATGGGATGGATTATAAGTAGAATAAAAAAATCCATTAACAAGAACTAATATTATTCTTTGTTCTAATTGCAGATTGATATGCTTTCCAAGGTACTAAAAATAACAGTGGGATTTCTACTCTTGGCTACAAGTAGAAACACTAATAGTACTAATATGTTCATACTAAAAACCAGTAATATCTATTTGGTGGAAAATCCCAACTCATGTAACAAAATAAAAGGAAGGAGTTTATTTGCAAAATATAGCTCCCTCTGGCTCCAATTCGATTCAAGATACGAATAGTACTAAAATATTTAGATGCAAAATCATAAATATAGTTGATGAAACAAACAAAAGTATGAGTTTAGCTGTATCATAGAGCTCCCCTCACTTCAGACTTTGTTTACCTACATAATAGAGCTTTAGACTTTTGTTTACCTACATAATAGAGCTTGCCTCGCTTCAGTCTTTTTGCAGTCCCTTTGGGTTGTCAAACTCTGGATTAAGAAGTACTTATTTCTTTTCTTTTGGCATGCTCCTCTCAGCACTAATATGAAAGCCATGTAAAAATAACAATGAGATTAAGGAGGCAATGAAGGATATTGCTTCAGATGGAGGTCTCAAATATGAAATCCATGTAAAAATAACAATGAGATTAAGGAGGCAATGAAGGATATTTCTTGAGATGGAGGTCTTAACTGCTTGAGATGCAGGCCTCAATAATGATGAGAATAAGAATAAGAAGGAAATCCAAGGAAAGGCAGAGATATTGGGCGAGTATGGCGGTGCAACTGGCATCATTAAAGTCTAGAGTCTATCGATACAATTTAGTAGTGACTGTCAAAGCTAGAGTTCCAACAACACATTAATGTTTGTCTGTGTAATCATGTTTTCTCGTCTATGTAATCATGTGCAGTGTGCAGTGAATTAATGTTCTTGTTAGTGTCATCATGTGTTACTTAAAATATTAAGATCTTAGCACATAGCTCAAGAACTTCACCACTAGCCCAACAATAACACTTCAAAGTGTATACCAATGAGAATGCAAATAAATAAAAATAAAACTATTATTTAATTAGAAAATAAAAACTATTATGTTAAAAGTTTGGTTAAAATAAGAAATTTTAAAAGTCAAAAATAAACTAATTGAAAGTCAAAGCAAATCAAATACTATAGTACCTCGCCTTTAGGAAGGACTAATAAATCGAGATTTAAGTCTACATTGGATTCTTGAAAATATTGTAATATTGTTCACATATGCTTCACCTAATATAATTGGTAAAAAACTAAAACTAAAATAATAATAATATTTATCAAAGTACTAATATTATTTTGTCAAAAGTATCATTGATTTTGGCGATCTTTTTTAATAGTAATTTTTTTCATGCTTCACCTCATATACTTCAAAAAACTAAAACTAAAATAATATTATTATTTGTCAAAGTATCATCGATATTATTTGTCAAAGCTATCATCGATGAGGTGATATTTTTTATTGGATTTGTTTTCCTTTTTGTTGATGTGTTGTAATTTTAATGAAAAAAATAATTTCATTTTTATGAAAAAAATAATCACCATAATAATAAAAAATAAAATAAAGAGGATAAATATAATAAAACAAATTAACAAAATTTCATAATTGATATAAAAATATAATAAAAAGGATAAATATAATAAAATAAATTAAAATAATTTCATATTTATATAAAACTATGGGTATAAAAATAAAATCATATCAATTATTGGAAATGAATTTATTTTGTATTTTTATTATTATTTTTTAACAAAGATGGAATATAAATTATATATCTACACAACCATTTATATATGCATTTCAATTTTATATATCTAAAATGAATCCAATCGAAGCTATTAATTGCACTAAATCCTTGTTATAGATTGCATCACATCTCTTATATATATATATATATATATATATATAATCTTTTTTATAGGTAGATTATTTTATAAAAATATTTTATATGAAGATAAAGATGGGAAGACGGGATGCGGGTTTTTCTTTCCATAATATACCGGAAGGGAAGCAAAGCCTATCGCGTGGACATTACAAGGAGGTGACATGTAATTCGGTCCATGAATGTGAGGAACAAGTGTGGGATACCCATATAAAGGTGTGGCTTCAGACTAAGTCGCTAAGCATCAAAAGTCAGGGGCATAAGGTGACATTGAAGGATAGGTCGTGTACAGGTGGGGGTGCTGGGTATTTGGAGCCAATGACTCCATCAATAGCATGGGATTCCCCTGACGTATCACGCCGAGAGGAGCCAGCACGAGGAGCATCGTGTATGATGGTGTAAAGGTAACCTGATTGGGCATAGAAAAGGTTGAACTATTGTGCTTTGATTATTGCTTCTTCCTCGGTTTGTGGGTGCTCGGATGCAACATACTTGACAATAGGGGGGAGTAAGGTTTTAAGAAACTAATCAAGGAAGATATTGCCATCTAACTAGATTTTGCACAAGCTATGATGATGTTGCCACTCGTGGATGTGATCCGTGATATGGGTAATAGTGTCATGTCTACCAGATAACATGATTTCAATTCCCTCATCGTAACGGACGGTTAGCTGGAAGTACTAGAGGAACATCGAGGCTAAAGAAGAAAAATCAGTTTAAGTGGAATGGAGAAGCTCAATGTACCATTTGGATGCAACACCAGTGAGTGTGCTTTGGAATGGCCAGAATCAGAGGAACACCATAAGTGGAATGACATGATATGGTTCTGAGGGTCTTCTCCCACCTTTCCCTCAAACTTAGGGATGTCCGAAGGGATTTTTGTAGTCATGGGAGGACACAATGGATCATGACAGATTCATTCCTTAACCTCACCAAATATGGCAAGTTGAGACTAGCCATGAATGGCAGACTAGGACTTGGACTACATGTGGCAGGGCCAACAATGGTGTTGTGGCCGATGGGAGTGTAATTACCATGGGAAAATGGGGGTTGGCAGGGCTAAATCCTGATAGTAGAACTAGTCACTAGAATGGTATCAATAGGCAGAATAGTTTTTAAAGAGACAATGGCCCCATGCATAGATGTAGGAATGGTGTGAACCATGGTGACAGGAGTAGGGCCACTACTAGTGGGTAGTGAACCAACAACAATGTGTGCAGTGATGAGGGGGCCACTAGAACCAAGACCTACAAGTTCAGCAGAAGGGATACCCAGTATGATGGGTGGAGCACTCATAGGTTCACTACCAACAATACCACCCTTGAAAGGCATTGGGAGGTGCACCAACCATGGGGATATATGGGGCAGTGACCAAGGTAGGATGGGATTTATAGGAATATGAATCTAACTCATATACAATCAATGGCTCTAAATGTTGTGAACGATGTCAAATATGGATCCGACAATGGTGGTTCAAGGAATTGAATTGAGGGGTATGCCCCCTAAGTCCAGGGGAGTAGTGTGGGGGAGAAATGATAATGTGATGGTGTGTTTTATGATGAATGAATGCTTAAGGGTGGAAAAATAAAATAGC
>LPNX010033074.1:410964-432357 GCA_001517045.1 Pseudotsuga menziesii
GCTTAAACATATCGCGTCCACGTTTTGCTTATACAAATCGTGTATGCGTTTTGACTCTATATAACGCGTGCGTGTTTTGGGACTGTTAAAACAGTGAATTGTCTTTGTCCAAGAGCAACTTCACTATGTTTTTATGAAAATTCCGATTAGCGTGCATTTTTTTTCAAGAGCACGAGGTTGCCTCTGGAAATACTCACAATCTACACATTCTCCATCATTCTTTTTGTTATGCAGGTGCAGCGTTGAGGACATCTTTCATGGTTGAGGAGCACATAGGATAAGATATCAAGCTTCAATGTCATTTCATGGTGATGGTGGATATAACTTTCATTTGCTTATTATTCAAGAGAACCAAAGGTAAATTTTCCCATTCATTATTGTTTTGATGGGAAATATGAACAATTGAGAAGGAAGATTGAAGCACCTTAAAGGATCAAGAGTTATAAAGCAAGTTAAAGGTTTGAAAGCTTGTAGTTGAGGAGCAACAAAAACAAACTATATTGAGATTGGTCATTGTGGTGATGGGGAATGTACGTAACCGAGGAAGAAAATCAGCAAGGAAGAAGAGACCTCAAGAAGTCATCGAAGAAGAGAAAGAAAAGAAAAGAATAGACATGATGAATCAGAGGCTTTCTTTGGAAACTAATCCAAATCCAATTATAGAGGATATGGCGGTTCATCCTATTAATCCAGCACAAGAAAAAAGGAAGCATTCACTAGAGGGACCTTCAATTTCCACAATAGTTGTTGAATAAGCACCCCATGGAAGTATTCAAGAAGCAAAACATAGGTGCTCATTAGGGGATGTTTCAAATCCCACATCAAGTCAAAGTGATAAGTTACCATCTTAAGACGAAGCTCATGAAGAGGCGTTGTACATGGAGCCTACTATTGAAGAGGTGTTGGACATGGAGCCTACTGTTAAAGAAGAAAATATTAACCGGACCATCGATGAGGATGTTGGACTTCCACCATCCAACTACCAGGAAGAGAGTGAAGGACAACAAGTTGCTAATGAAACGTCAGAGCTTATTGTTGATGCACTAGATGATAGAAATCCAACCCCCTTACCTCCATTAGAAAGCACACGTCGAAGAACTTCGAAGCGTATACAAGTTGATGAAACATAGTATTGCTTATCAAACTCAACAGATAATAAATAAATATTTTGTTTCTAAATGTGATGGAGATAAATGTAGATTATTTTTATCATTGTTAAAATCTAGGGGCATGAATATTGTTAGGAAATCGTTAGGGATAAAGGTGATAAAGCCTTCTGGACCAAGTTCTCATATAGTTAAAAGCTTAGTAGATTCCTTTGGTAAAATTGGTAAGAACACACGGTCAAAGGACCGCAATGCGGCTCGTCGTGTGTTGTCACAAGCAATTGTAAATAAGAACACCAGGGTCCTTCATTTTCTCGAGCCTACATCTAAACTAGTTAATTTGAATGTAAAAACCCTCCATAGGTATTCTATTAGAAGAGAACATCTTGACACAACCGCCCAAACAAATTTTTGGGCCTTTATTGGTTGGTTACCACGTCGTGACATGAAGCTAGTTGATGCAGTAAAGGGACTAGTGCAGAGTTTTTGGCATGATCACATAAGGCCTTCTTCAAACCGGAAGGATGTACTAAAACTAAGAAGGGGTTCAAAGGAATGTGAACCACATATTAAGCATCTTCTTGATATAACACAGACAGAACTATACGAGAAATTTAGGAATGAACATAGAAAATTGAATTTGGGGCAAAGATATTTTGAGAAATGTAAGCCCTGGTATGTTAGAATAAATACTCTTCGTAACACTTGTTGTAGATACAATGTAGAATATGAATATTACTATGAAACATTTTTGTACATTTGTTCTGTGTTGAATACTAACCATGTGCAGGATTGCTCCTTGACAATACCACTGACCTCATCAAGAGAATTCATTCATAGTATCATGTGCAATAGGCCTGAGGGGCAAACTTACTATGCAAAATCCTGTTTGGATGGAACTTGCTCCAACTGTGCTGGAATGGCATGATTGAGCCAATGTATGCACGAGACTGGAGACAATGAATTTGGGAATATGGTTACAGACATGAAAAGTTTCAAATATATCAGCTATGAAATAGTCCCAGGGAAACAAAGCAAAAAAATACAATTGGTGACATCTCAGGTATATGCATTTATCTATAAATTTATGTTTGAACAGTTGCATTTCATTCCTAACTTACAAAAAAACGTGATATTGAGATCATTTTGTGTCAACAGGTACAAGTTAGTGTCTTCATCAAGGAATTTATTGAAAAGACACGTCAATATGTTCAGCATGTCCACTTGGCACGATGGCAGGATGAGAAGTTTAGAATATGCAGAGATACATTTCCTCGTGGTACTATACTTTTAGTTGTTGATTTTGCCGAGAAATACACTCTGCAACCTCAAAATGAGATCCAAAGTCAGTATTATCACTCTGAGTAGGTTTCCTTAATGGTGCATATCACATATAGACATGGCCCAAATAGTAGTGAAGAGCAAAGAGAAATTCTAAAGGAATATCACTTCTACATAAGTGATGATAGGTGCCATGACTTCCACTATGTATGTCATTGCTTCATCATGTTCTATGATCATTTGAAGGGTAGGAACATACAGATGGATTGACACTGGATTTGGTCTGGTGGATGTGCTGGTCAGTTCAAAAATGCACACATATTTCAATGGTTGTGTTCATTGCATAAAAGCTACAAAGTTCCACATATGTGGAACTATTTTGAGACTGGGCATGGTAAAGGAGAGCATGATGGAGCCGGAGCATGTGTCAAAATATCCCTATGAAGAGAGGAATTGAAATTATCTACAATATATACTATTCAAAATGCTCAATCTATAGTCAGGTGGTGCACGTCAGTAATGGGAGAGGAATCAGCTATGCGAGTAGAATCCACAAGAAAGAGACATGTGGAGAGATTTTTTTGGGAGGTGGTAGACATAGATCATTCACATGCATGGAAATGCAAGACTATTTCTGGGACTCGTGGCTTTCATTCGGTTCGAAGTTCTGATAACCCAGTATTTGAAATTTGGACCAGAAAACTTGCTTGTTTTTTCCCGCCTTGTTGTGATGGTGACTGGGATGTGTGTGAATCATTGGATTGGGTTGATGGATGGGATCGCATATCACTTCCACTTGATCAGCATGCAATTGTTGAGTTAAATCCATTGGAAGAAGACCAATCGTCTATTTCTATAGATTTTGATCATGTATCAGACCTTGTACAACCTGGTATGATGCATTTCCTTAACATTTTTTGGTTAAATTTATGTAGTCTTGAAACTCACATTAATGGCCTTGTATCACACAAAAAATATTTGATCATTTACCTACAATCATACTATGTAGGACACATATACGCAGTGGTTTCCTCAAAAGATAGTGAATGGGGTGGTGATTACTGGTTGGCACACTGTATAGAGGGAAAGCAAACCCTCATTATGTCCATGACTGATGATGAAAACAACCACTTCCCCACTGGGTCTATGGTTGTTAAAGGTGAATACCTTACACATGACAACAATGCAAGAAAGAAGGGTGGATATGTTTACAGGGATTACAAACCAGGTGCAAGTGTGTATCACTTTACCAACTTAATCACTGGTACAATCCTCCAGATACGAACAATGCCTAGCCGAAATTCATCGAAGGTACACTACTTCTTACCGAATACAGAGCACGAGAGACTAATGGAGACCATCATTATAAGAGATGATCCGGAGGGCTTGGTTGTATGATAATAGGTGGGACCTAGCATGATGAGGTATGTATCATAATTTTAATTTCCCCATGTATGTTTCTTATGAATATGTCCATTTTGTGTTCTTGATATGCAAAATTTTCCATAATGTTGTTTATAAATATGCCAAAAGTTCTCTTGTATGTCAAGTTAATGAACATGCCAAATTTTACATATGATCAATAAACCATATATATCAATCATATGAACATTTCAAGATCTCATTCACAGGATATACATAACATTAGAATACATACATGTACCTCTATAGGTCATACCTATCAAAGTTCTTTGTAGGCTCTCTTACAGGATGAAAACCCTAATTTTTTAAGTAGGTAATATTGTCAATGTTTTTAGCTGATAAATACAACTAGGATGATGGAAACAAGATGCTGCAACGATAAACTCATGTTTTAAGGCTTGTATAATTTCCTTCTTGACAACTCACCTCTTATACCCTCGTGTCCATTGCCAAAGGGGTAGTGCCTAGTAGTGTTGGAATTTCATCTCATTTTTTTTAATTGAGAAGTTTAATTTCTACTTAAAAGATAATAAGAGATTTATTTAACTTTGTTTTTAGGTTATTATGTTTTTTTGAACATTGAAAGTGGAAGAAAATAACCTACTAATATTGACACAAACAACTCAAAAGTAACATGCTTCAACATTATGCATATGAAGTATTCAAAAGTAACATGTGCTAACATTATGCATGTGAAGTAGGTAAACATCATGCATGTGAAGATATTAAGTGATAAACTTAATAAACAAACAAAATTTGGAACCTCTCATGCTTTCGAAAGGTTAATGTTTCATATGCATAATAGAAAATTTTGGGAGGTTGACATGTTGGGTGATTGGTGTACTTGAAATTGTGATATTTTAATTTTTAATTAAAAGATATGATTTTATTAAGGAGTTTAATTTCCAATTAAAAGATAACAATAAACTCATTTCCTCATGTTTCTCATTGATCATGTATTATAAAAATCCTAAAACAAAACAACATACTAGCAATGACAGCTCGACAACTCAAAAGTAACATTAAGTCGTTGATGCACAGAAAGCCATGGATGGTGGGGATGTGGTTGGTGTTTCCATATTTCCCATGCCCAAACACGCTAGCAGGAATTGACAGAATTCAAAATTGTGGCTCCGTGAGGTTTTTTGCACACTGGGCCCAAGTCCACCAGGTGTCCCTAAATGATATCTGGAGGTGACCTGCAACTCACCATAGATCGATGCTCGGGCCTCCAATTGATGAATCATCAATTCCGTTGGATTCATGATGTGGGATTTTAACTAAAGGGGGGGCTCTCCCTCCTATCCATTGCCTGATGACCTCTGTCTATGGTGGTTTCTAAAGCTAGGGTTTCGCTCAGTAGGGGACAATGCAGTCATGCCAACAAGGGCCAAAGATGGAAAGCCACAGATGGTGGGGATGCGGTTGGCGTTGCCATATTTCCCATGCCCAAACACGCTAGTAGGAGTTGACGAAATTCAAAAATGTCGCTCCGTGAGGTTTTTTGCGCACCGGGCCCAAGTCCAGCAGGTGTCCCTGAACGGTATCTAGAGTTGACGTACAACTCGCCATAGATCGATGCTCGGGCTTTCGATCGATGAACTGCCGATTCTGTTGGATTCGTGACATGGGATTTTAGCTAGGGGGGGCCTCTCCCTCCTGTCCATTGCCCGATGACCTTCATCTACGGTGGTTTTTGAAGCTAGGGTTTCACTCAGTAGGGGACAATGCAGTCACACCAATGAGGGCCAAAGATGGAAAGCCACGGATGGTGGGGATGCGGTTGGCGTTGCCATATTTCCCATTCCCAAACACGCTAGCAGGAGTTGACGGAATTCAAAATTGCTGCTCCGTGAGGTTTTTTGCACACCGAGCCCAACTCCACCAGGTGTCCCTAAACGGTATCTGGAGGTGACCTGCAACTCGCCATAGATCGATGTTCGAGCCTCCGATCGACGAACCGTCGATTTCGTTGGATTTGCGACATGGGATTTTAGCTAGGGGGGCCTCTCCCTCCTTTCCATTTCCTGATGACCTCCATCTACAGTGGTTTCTGAAGCTAGGATTTCACTCAGTAGGGAACAATGCAGTCATGCCAACAAGGGCCAAAGCTGGAAAGCCACGGATGTTGGGGACATGGTTGGAGTTGCCATATTTCCCATGCCCAAACATACTAGCAGGAGTTGACAGAATTCAAAATTTCCGCTTTGTGAGTTTTTTTGCGCACTAGGCCCAAGTCCACCAGGTGTCCCTGAACGGTATCTGGAGGTGACCTGGAACTTGCCATAGATCGATGCTCGGGCATTCGATCGACGAACAGTCGATTCTGTTGGATTTGTGACATGGGATTTTATCTAGGGGGGGGCGCTCTCCCTCCTGTCCATTGCCTAATGACCTCCGTCTACGGTGGTTTCTGAAGCTAGGGTTTCGCTCAGTAGGGGCCAATGTAGTCACACCAATGAGGGCCAAAGCTGAAAAGCCACAGATGGTGGGGATGCGGTTGGCATTTCCATATTTCCCATGCCCAAACACACTAGCAGGATTTGACGGAATTCAAAATTGTGGCCCCATGAGGTTTTTTGCGCACCGGGCACAAGTCCACCAGGTGTCCCTGAACGGTATCTGGAGGTGACCTACAACTCACCATATATCGATGCTCGGGCCTCTAATCGACAAATTGTCAATTTCATTGGATTCATGACATGGGATTTTAGCTAGGGGGGGCCTCTCCCTACTGTCCATTTCCCAGTGACCTCCATCTACGATGGTTTCTGAAGCTAGGGTTTCACTCAGTAGGGACAATGCAGTCACGCCAATGAGAGCCAAAGCTGGACAATGCATTTCATGCCAATGAAGGCCAACTTGGAAAACCCTATCCCTAGCTAGGGTTTATTGTTTAACATGCATGGCCCATAACCATAACCCTACCAAGGAAACCCTAATCTTATCTTACTATCACAACTCAATTCAGAATCAATCTAATGTTGAACTGGACTTTTTCAAATCCGGTGGACTTATGCTTCAAATAATGTTGATTCACAAAGTTGGTTCTCAGTCTTTGGATTCTATTATAGTTCCTTTAATGTTGAGTGATTAGTCATTGGGTGCATGAGGTTTGTTGAATAGTGTTGTTGGTTGTTGATGAAATGTGAAGCATGTATTGCACTTAGTTTTATTAAATTACACTTGAGCATTGACTTAACTTGTAATTTAATGAATCAGAACTCACAATTTTTAATTAGATATATCCAATTGGTGTGCAAGTAGTGAGTTCATTGAAACCTTGAAATACATTGTATTGCACTTATATTTATTAAATTACATGAGCAAGAACTTTTAATTTAGTGTGCATGTATTGAGATCATTGAAACCTTTAAATATAATAGTTTTTTCTTTTGACATAGTGCATTCATAAGTAATAGATAATCCTCACAAATCAATACAGTAGATTGACATAAGAACACGTGGAAAGCAAAGAACAAATTCAAAATGAAATGTATCATTCATTTATAACTGAAATGTCAATGTACATGTCTCCAAAAGTACATATATATCCAAAAGTATCCAAAAGTACATATATATCCAAAAGTAACTTGAAGTACATGTGTCTCCACAACTATCCAAGACTATCCAAGCCACATGTACATGTATCCAAAACTATCCAAGCCACGTGTACATGTAAGTGAAATGTCAATGTACATGTCTCCAAAAGTACATGTATCCAAAACTGTCCAAGCCACATGTACATGTATCGAAATGTACATATCCCATAAGACACATCAAAACTCAAGTTCCTCTTGTTCTTTCTTGAGGGTGATCATGTAGGCACAACTATAGGACCAGTGTGCATCTCTGGATCCTGCAAATTAAATATCAATTGTTAAATTCAACTAACTATGTACTAATACATTAGCTCAATTAAATACCATATCTAAATTAACTCAAAAATTATGAAAATGTTAATGGACATTGCATGAAACAATTGTTCATTAATGGACATCTCACCTCAGTGAGAGATTGTGACAAAGGGGATTGTGTTTCTTGTGTAGCAGATGGAGCTGTTGGTTGAACATGAAGGATGGTCGCATCCATGGTCGAACCAAAGGGGGCAGAAACTGGTGGTGGTGGTGGTGGCTAATATCACCAAATCTTGAAATAGTTAGAAATGTGCATGAATAAACAATAGACAACAATAACACACTATGTCTATATCATGTTCAAATAGTTGTACCTCTGTGTGGCTTGTTGTTATTGCAAATACCACATTGATTGTTGCATCAATAACTCTTGCTGTTGGTGGCTACAATCACCAAATGTTGAAATAGTTAGACATGCATGAATAAACATACGCCAACAATAATAAACTATGTAACGATCATGTTGAAATAGTTGTACCTCTGTGTGACTTGTTGCCATTGTAGATGCAGCATTGACTGTTGCATAAACCATCCCTGCAAGGTTTTCAATAGTAAACTATGGCTCCTGATGTAGTAAACATGCAAATCAAACATCAACAAAACATTTTATGCACTGGATTTCAAGTTAACCAAGAAATATCATCGAAGGATATACAAATTACCATGGTATCAATATCTCCATGGTCGTGGACAACTTCACTCTTTCTAGGAGTAGGTTGTCTCATGTACACTTGACCCTTGTTCACATATGGCCTATGAGGAGATACAACTCCAGGAAATGGTCCAAGTGTTTCAGTTGGTGCCTATAGTCAACAAGAGTTCATGTAGTTAGACATGCATGATTCAACGAACATACATGTATTTAAAAAATGACATTTTTTAAATGTTTAAAATGCTTACCTCCATCACTGCTTTCCCTCGTGAAGGATCTGGTATCTGCCTAGATATTTCCTCGGTCGATACGACCATGGATCCTACCTCCATCACTGCTTTCCCCCATGAAGGATCTGGCATCTGTAAGTTTAATAATTGTAAATATTAGATTGTAGATAACATTAGTGAACTAAAATGTACAGTATGTGGAAATTAACAAATTAACAAGTATTAAAAAACTGAAATTTTAAAATGTTTACCTCGGTGTGAGATACGACAATGGGTGCTATAGGAATCTCTCTACCAACCAAGGGATCAGTGGATGGAATGTCATGACCTTGTGTAAAGTGTGGAACATGAAACTATGGGGTGTCGCTACCAGCATAAAGCATCAACTGCAAGTTCACAAAATTAATATATTAGCTCAAACTATACATATGTGTACAAAGAGGAAAATAAATGAAGAATTTATTACAATTAACCATGTGCATACATCACTCAAAAACCCACTGAAGACAACATTTGACGAAATACCATAGCATGGACGACCACACAATGTGCACTTGTGAGGCTCAAAAGTAAGCTAGGAATGTGCTGATGGTTCTACACTAGTAGATGGTCCTGCAATAGATGGGGGCACTGCACTAGTGGGTGGTACTGCACTAGAAGATGGTCCTACACCATGACGACCTGGTGTATGTACCACACTAGGGACAGGATGTCCCTTCCTCACCCATATGTTGAACCATAGTGCTATGGCAAACAACATCCCGTGCCAAACTCAAAAATGCATCACGTGTCTGTGGAATAACATGATGTACAGGTGCGACATCTGGCCCAGGAAACTTCCTACAAGGTGCAGGGATAGGGCGATCAACGTCTCAAAGCCTAGAATTGGGTTGGTTTTGGGGCATCCCCCCACCAATCCCCTGAAACACCAATATATCAAAATAGTTTACGTGTTTACCCAACACAAACTCTGCATACATCTTCCGAAGGAAATACAAGGGTATTTCCCTGTTGTTGTGTGATGGCATATCAAAAACCATATACCATCTGTCCATCCAATTATCAACAAATGGTTGAAATGTGCACCACTCGATAGAGATATGTGGCCTATTTGCATTTGGGATTTCCCTCGTGCGAGGGTCCCTAAACAATGAAAATATATGCTCTTTGCTAATTTTCAACTTTTTTATTGCACTGTAGCTAAGCCCATCAGTGTACTCACATCTTTTTCTTTCTCTATATGAAGTAATATCATATAGTATGTTTCTTGACAATGTAATAGTCTCAACAATTGCATCCAAAGTGGATGCAAGTGAACGTCGAATCCTATCAACACCACTAAAAGTAGTACTGAGACCTCTCAACTGGGCAAGCTCAATCAATATTTCAGCATTGGTGTCCATAGTCGCAACTGCAATAAATAAATAAATAAGGAAATCATTAGAAATGTATACATGGTAGATAATGACATCTCTTCAAAATTGAAAATGTAAATTAAGGAAAACTCAAGTTATAAGCAATTTAATGCCATTCACTTACATACATTTAAAACTTTAAATTAAACATTTAACAATTAAATAGTGAGTTTCGTTCAACTTCTTTCTAGAAGTTAAGGCACTTCTTCACCCTCATTGGTGACTTTTCCATGCACACTTGGGTTTAAACTTCTTTGAATTTAGGAGTGCTATTTTGACATGTTTTGGCCTTTACGTCCCTTGGATATGTAAAAGAAAGGGGCAAGGGACTATTAGGACATGTGAGGCAAGGAAAGGGGTGATACAGGGCTACCACCATATCCTCTAAATATAATTGACTCATAATTGACTCGATCATGGTTGGGAACACTCTCACGACGCACTCCAGGTAGTTCATGGGTGTTCACCATTTCCATTGTTGTATAACCATGGAAACCAACCAAAAGTTACATGGAAAATGGAGAATTTGTGGACTGGACTACAATTGGTTGTAGATGAGCTTAGAGACTTGACATGTAGAAATATATTACCCATTGTTTTTGCTATTTTAAAATATGGTTGATAAACCTAGTGATGCAGGGGCATAGACTGTTTGAGTAAAGTCATTTATGTCTTTGCTAGATCTAGGGATATGGGTAGTCAAATGTCAGAAAGCTGACATTATGTAAAAAACCAATCCAAATTTCAAGCATATGATGTATGGAGTGGTCACCTTTCCTCAACATTTCATGGTGATTATGACTTTACAAATTGTCGTTCATTCAACTCTCAGGATCAAGTAGACCTCTTGAATTAAATGTTGCTGTGAGATTTTATAGCTTATAAATTTACTCCAGTTGTTGTATATGACTCTATGTATGTCTCGGACATTCAGAATGAATAGGTCGATGGATTCACATGGTATTGTTGAGTATTGATATTCTTCTAGAAATTACAATCCCTTTATATAGTCATATGTGTTTTTTATTATGTCAAATGATTGTTAAATATGGAATTTTGATCAAGATGAGGGTCCAACTAGCATATTTTGATCACAATTTCCTCTTTCTTCCATTTTGATGATTATATTGGTTGTTACATTTGGATCCCTCATTCACTATGTATCTTAAAATGTTGGCATTCACCTATCTATGAAAATAATTGCTAAATTTTATTGCACTTTGTGTTAATTCCAACACAATCATTGCATTTGAAGGTTTGACTATGCATGTTACAGGTGGGCACTCTCACTAGTATCCCAATTCAAACTTTGCATTGTCCATCAAATTCTATTCAAGTTGGGATTATACTTGTGTTTGTTTTATATATTTCTAGCCTTTTGGAGCATTGAATATCTATGAGACATGATGTTTTTTATTCTTATAGCCTATTTTAGTTTGAATCCATCAAACTTTAGCTTGGGAGTTGTTGGGTTGATTATTCTATTAAAAAACACAATTATAGGTTAAAAATTGACAAAAAAAAGAATGCTTTGGGTGACTGAATTACCTTGTTGGATGAAAATTCACCAATGGAATCTCCTCCCCTCAACCTAAATTAGCTCCTCCAACAATCCGAAGCAGTTAACTTGCTCCAAAACGCTCCAATTGGCCTTCGTTTTTGCGTTCTTGATAGGTAAAATGAGCCGTGAGTTTCGGGCCTGTGTATATAAATTATTTTTTGTTTTCCAAATTGCGTATGTGTTTTATAACTACAGATCGCGAGCACGTTTTGTAGTTATATAACGTGTACGCGATATGGTTTCCTATCCTACATGTCACATGATATGTCAGGCTCGGGTTGAACCATAGCAAGTGCTATGTAGCAGAAACGTGTTGTATTTTTTGGTAACATGATCATGTTTTTGAAAACTAGGATTGCATCTAAAAGGTCCCTCATCTTCTTGCACTGACTCAAATAAAAAAAGGTTAAGAGAATCCCACTACCGAGAGGGACCTTGTGTAAAAGAGCCTTAAGACACTGGAAACTAGGCTACCTCGTTCATGACACGTTTGGGATAATTTCTTGTCACTTCAAGCCTTTGGTCCCCGCTACCTGGTATGGTGGTCTTCATGCACAAGGAGGACCATGAAGGGATCTCCTTCCATATAGAGTGAAACATGGTATTCCACCCAGACTTTCGGAACCCCTTCATCATGGATTATCCCTGTAGAGCGGGAGGCCCCCTGACAAACTGTTGGTGATTGTGTCAACAAACACTAGAGTATTTTGGTTCTCTAGAAGACAACAACTATGTCTCAGATGTAAGTGACAAATATGGCTTATTTGGATGCCTATCCCTAGAGTCCTAACCTAACTACTATATTGTTTTTGTCCTCAAGTAAGGTTACAATGTTGGTTGAGTTAAGGTTAATTTTAGGCTCTTCTTAGGGTCATGGACCAAGAGTTCAGGTTACGGTGTGATATGTGTGCACAAATTGAGTGTGATATCTAAAACTGAGGTCTCATTGCTAGACACTAATATGTTGAAAAGTAAATGATAATACTGAAAGTAAATTTTTTTCAACAATTAAAAACTAGTCCTTTGAGATGAAATAAAATATGCAAGTAAATAAGCACACTAGGAAATCTATAGGGTGTAGGAAACACATGGGGGGTCTCGACTACCAATCTCAACTAGGATAGGCTCAAATACACGCAAATGGGGACTGCAAAAACACCAAGAGTTTGTAGGAAATCAGATATGAAAAAATATAGTTAGGAAAGGGGAAGAACACAGACAGGGCGTCTGGAATGGATCTAAACACCTTAAACAGTTGGAAAATTGGTAGGTCGCACATGTCTGTGAAACATATGTCTTTGGGGCTACATAGGACTAAAAAGAAGTTGTGACCAAGATAGAAAAATAGCCAAAAAAACATAGGTCCCACTAAGTGAGGGTTTTCACGCGACAAATCACACAAAACAGGGTCACAGAATCGACCTGGGTCACTCTGGAAGGAAAAAAAGAGAGATATGGACTTTGGATCTAGGTTGCGCTTAACTACACAAAAGGTGCGACCTAGATCTCTCTTATCGGGAAAACAAGTGCGACTTGGGTCATGTCTTTCAGCCGAAAAGGTGCGACTTGGTAGAAAATAGAAATTTTTTGTGGAAAAAATGTCGGTTATAGTTGAGCAAGCAGTGTCTGCAAAGAAACTAGTTCAGATCTGCTGAGAGGAGGTCATATGTGTGACGGCTAAGGGTACCCAAGTGAAACAAACCAACAAATAGAAATAATAAACCTACAAAACCAAATATCCACAAGGATCTTGCTAGTGGTGTCGCCAAAACTATAGTGGATCTTTCTCTCTGGCTACGTGCAAAAGCACCCACCTTAGATCAGTTGGATCTAGAGGTAGATTTCATGGTGTAAGGGAAATAATTCAACCTTGACTTACTTAACAATCAATAAAGAAACTATTTTTTATATTTTATTTTAATTAACAAAACAAATGCAATTATCCATACCTTTGTAAATGGGCCACTGTAATTGTTTGAGGATTTGGTCCAATGGCTTCCATGATCCGGTTCTCTGTTTTTTCTCCAACTAGGGTTGTCAATGGGAATGGAATCAAGGATTGTATGGAGTAAACTCAACATACAATGTGATGTGAAAATATGTGGCAAAAGTATGAAACACAAAAAAGTGTGACTAAAAGTGTTTATGGGGAGACATTCAATGCATTTATATGATGATCCAATATTTTGTTTCCCATAATATTGGTCCATGGTATTATGTAGTGCATGGTATTCGTAAATGGTTTATGACCCATTCTTATTTTAGGGTTTTTTGTCCCTCTTTTGAGAGAATGGGAGTTTTGTTGCAATAAATGCACATCTTCCCTATATTTATGAGGGAAAGAATAATGATTACTTGTACAAATTTAGAGGAAATTTAATTGTGAAGGTCAAAATGGAGGGAATAATGATGGGATTATGATGTTGACTGTAGAGAGATAGATCATTTAAATGGTTAGCTAAAACCATTTAACTAATCTCATTTAAATCTTACTTAAATGGTTAACTAGAAACATTTAAATATAGTATTTTTTATTGTTTTGTGCTTATAGATCCTTCTGTCAATTGATGAATTTTTTTTTAAGTGGCAATCAGTGCCCACAAGTTGATTGGTTGTGCTAGTTATGTTGATTGGTGTTTATATCTTAAATTTTGGACTTCATTGAGCTGGTGTAACAAGTGTATAGTCACGATTCATTTCATGGTTTTCTATATTGTTATGCTTAAATGCATCTTGATTAATATTTAAATGATCTTAGTTGAATGGTTGACTAGAACCATTTAACTAAGTTCATTTAAATGGTTAACTACAACCATTTCAATAAACTCATTTAAAGTTTAGATAAATGGTTAACTAAAACCATTTAATTATATTTTTTTGGATTGTTTTATGCTTACAAGTATTTTGTTTTTTCAATTGATGCTATAAATTTATTTTTAAATTTAGATGACTTTAAAAATGACTATTAATATATCATTGACCACAAGTTAAATAAATATACTAATTTAATATATCCAAATTTAAATATAACAAAAATTATTGAAAAAATTGTAACATTGTTTACATATGCTTCACCTAAAATAATATGTCAAAAACTAAAACCAAAATATTAATAATTGACGATACTAATATTATTTGTCAAAGATTGATGAGTATTTTTTTTCGTGCCTCAAATAATATAATACTTCAAAAAACTATAACTAAAATAATATTATTATTTATTAAAACTATAATTGATGAAGATAATGTTTTTTATAGTATTTATTTTTCTATTTAACATTAACAAATTTAATGAAAAAGTAATCTCATTTTTATGAAAAAAAAGTAATCAACAAAATAAAAAAAATAGATATAATAAAACAAATTAACATAGTTTCTCATTTTTATGAAAAAAATAATCAACAAAATAAAAAAATAGATATAATAAAACAAATTAACATAGTTTCATAATTGATATAAAACAATGAGTATAAAAATAAAATCATATCAATTATTGGAAATGAATGTATTTTATATCTTTCTTATTAATTTTTAACATAATTTCATAATTAATATAAAACAAAGAAATAAAAATAAAATTATATCAATTATTAGAAATAAATCTATTTTATATCTTCTTTATTATTTTTTAAGAAAAATTGAATACAAATTATATATCTACATAACAATTTATATTTGCATTTCAATTATTATATATATGAATCCAGCTATTAATTGCATCACATCTTAATGATCTCATTTAAATTACTAACTCTTTTTATGTATATTTATATATATAATTTTTTTGGTATATTATTTTATAAAAATATTAATACGAAAATAAAGATTGGATGCGAGTTTTTCTTTCCATTAAATATTATTTTATAAATATATTGTATATAAAGATAAAATGAAAAAGATGGGATGAGAGTTTTTCTTTCCATTATAATTTATACACTGCACTATTTTCCATCTATGCAAGCTAGGTGTTGCACTTTCAATCATTTTTATGCATATGATGCATGTATCATCTTCAAAGTTTATTTGCAGGAGGCCAATGAATCTTCAACGATCCAGTCATTTTCATACAGTCTAAGTGGCAATACCATTTAAAAAAAAAACAAGATTGATTAACTAGGGGATGATTTTTTTCTTATTTTTGGCTGGTTTTTATTTGTTTTTTTGTTATGAATTTTGGTGGAATTTTCAAAATTTTCAAAAACATTGCTAAATCTTACAAAAAATATGTTTTGCTAAATCTTACAGAATATGAGTGTGTGAGGTTTTTTATCAAGTGATTTTATAAATAACAGAAATTACAAAATTTTGTAAATTAAATTCATCGAATTGAGACTAAAAACTAAAAATTTGTAAAAAAATCAAGGGGAGTGAGCTAGCTATGGAGCAATCCTCCCTCCATCGGACGGAGGAGGAGCAAAGTCAACATTAACTTTGCTCCTCCTCCGTCCGATGAGAGAGGATTGCTCCATAGCTAGCTTACTCCCAATCGAAATGGTCCCTTGTTAGATAGCTCCGTCCTGCCAACGTCGATGATAGGATGGTTGACCTAAGAACATGTTTTTTAACTTTTATGGCTGCTCGAAGCCCACCATGGCTTCTTTGACCATACTGCATGATGGGCACGTGTATCAAGTCTTCAAAATCCAGATCCATCGCACTTTAGCACTAATTACATTCGACTTTATTTGGTCAATTAAACCCTCGTGGGCGGATGCTTACAGTGCTTATTTGTAGGTGGGCTCCTTATTTACTTTTACAAAAGTCAATGTTGTCATTATGTGTAGTGGGACCTGGGTGGTTTATGGACTGGATCAAAGAAAGACAGCGATTGGTATATACGTTGAAACCGGACCTAATTTGTTAACTTGAAATTTTGAATGTCTCAACCTATTTGTGGAAGAAATGAGAAAGTAAACAAAGAATTCTTAAACCTGTAACAGACGGTGAGAGCGTTGACATAGAGATTTATCACACACTGTCATAGAAAGTATGTATTAAAGGAAAGTAAGCTATCTGTTATATGCGTCCAGAAATAGCTATTTCTGACCCTAGATATGTCCCTGTATTTAATATCGAGCCTATCACACTACAGAATCGATGTGAGGAACTGATTATGGTTGTGTACTTTATTTGTTATATACTGATCAGTGTATTCCTGAATTCTTCATATGGATTCAGCACAGGATTATCTGGAGGTGGAGGTGCCTTCATACTTCAGGTGTCCCATATCCATGGAGCTGATGAGAGATCCAGTAACTGTTTCCACAGGTGTGACGTATGATCGGGAAAGCATAGAGAACTGGGTATTTTCATGCAAGAAGAAAACATGTCCTGCTACCATGCAGCCGCTGGAGAATCTTGATTTAACTCCTAATCACACGCTGCGTCGCCTTATTAAGGGATGGTGCTTTGCCAACAGATCCAAGGGCGTAGAGCAAATCCCCACTCCCAGGCCACCAATCGACTCCGATCTAGTTTCAAAATTACTTCAAGCTGCAGTCAGATCTCCATCTTTCAAAGGCATCAACGCATTGAAGAAATTGCGGTCCCTTGCGCGAGCGAGTGAGGTAAATCGTCAGTGCATCGCCGCGTCTGGTTCGATTCTCGTTCTGGCCTCTCTGATAAGTTCGTATAGTTGTGAAGAGAACGACAATGAAAACTTCAGGGCTTGTGAAGAAACATTGGGTATATTGCATCTGCTTCCTATGACCCAGGAAACGGCTAAATCGCTGTCAGAGACACCGTGCATTAGATCCATGGCCTTGATCTTGCAGAAGGGAAGCACTGAAGCTAGACTTCACGCAGCAGTTTTATTGCAGAACGTTTCTACTTGGGTAACTGATTGGGAATTTATCACAAGGGAAACGATCGATATTTTTAAAGGGCTCCTAGAAATCATAAAGGGTGTAGCTTGCCAGCACGCAACCATGGCGGCCTTGGTTGTCCTCATAGCAATATGTAAAAACTCCAGAAAGAACAGATTACGGGCAATCGAGGCAGGCGCTGTATTTTCTCTGATCGAATTACTTCCAGGGGCGAACAAGTCCAAGTGTGAAAAGATGTTAGATCTGTTGGATATGCTAGCGGACTATGCAGAGGGAAGGGCTGCTCTCGCTGATCACGCCATGGGCATTGCTGTAGTCTCCAAGAAGATTATTAGGGTTTCAGAAATCGCCACTAAGAAAGCAGTGCGAATCCTTCGGTCAGTTTGCATATATTCTTCAAATGCGTCGATTCTTCGCGAGATGCTTGACTGTGGAGCTGTGTCTAAACTGTGTATACTTCAACAACTCGGGTGCAAAGACAAAACAAAGCACAAAGCCAAGGAGGTACTCAATATGCATGCAAATACTTTCAGAATCTCACCTTGTCTCAATTACCAAATGAAAAGTTATTTTCATTGAAATTTGATTTGATAGAATCATACGTCTAGACAATTTGAAAAATAATCATATTTCTCTCTGTATGTATTTTAGTGAAAATGGCAGAATTCAATGGTGTTCTGTACACAAACCTTAAAACCTAGTAGATACGGAGAGATCCGATATATGTGTATTTTTATGGTTTTGATCGTAATCTTCGCAAAACTATTTAGCAGTCTGTCTTACTATATGCCCTGCAACAGATCTGATGGCAGAAGTTTACATGTTTGAACTACAAATTATAATAATGTTGAAGCGTTTCACTTTTGGTTTACCCTAGGTAAGATGCCATTGCCCATGTACAGCTAATATTATGCACACATCTCCAATCCTTTTAACACTAAACCAATATCCTTGGTTCTGTTTGACTTATTAATTTCTGCATTTAGGTTTATAATTTTTTTTTCTATTTGGGGATTGTAGTTGTGGGCATTGTAGTTTTGAGTCTTTAGTTATACCAACGCATCTGGGTAGAAAAGCATTTATGCTTGGTTTTTATTTGAGATTTTGGGATATACAAGTATTTATATGTTTTTAATAAATTATAGTAATATAATGTAATGTTTTTTCTAAATTATAGGAATATAACACAATTGTATTGTGGACATTGATTCTATAGAAGTCATTACAAACTCAAAATAAACAATTACTAAGACACCCACATAGTTTGTTGTTGGATCACCTCTATAGGGATCAAATGGTTAAGAGAGAGTTATGGAATGAAAGAGAGTTTGAATTTTTGTTTTATTCATCATATTCTTCTGGTTAAATTGGCTCAAGTGTGAGTTATCCATACCTAGGTACATGTTATGAGAGACATTCCTCATGTTATCCATTTATCAACTATCAGAATCCATTAATTAGCTAGCTACTAGTTATTTTTAATATTCATTGTTTATAATTGTTTATTTTGAATTTTGAACTATTGACGTGTTGTAATGCCATAGAATCAATCAAGTGGGTTTACTTGTCTCATCCATAGGCCTTAGTCCATCCCAAATCTCAAATAAAAAGGTATATCCATGGATAACTCTTAGCTAATATTGGTAGTTGATTCATGGATAACTGTTAGTTGATGCATGGGTAGCTCTTAGCTGATTCGTGGATAACTTGCAATTTCTGAAAGATAATTCATTTAATTAGAAGAAGGTGAAAACTAGTCACTCATAACTTATTAGTAACACTTCATTTCTGACCTATCGATGTTTTCCAACCATAAGTTAAGTGGTTGTGCTATGACCTATTGATGTTTAACAACCACAAGTTAAGTGGTTGTGCTATGACCTATTGATGTTTACCAACCACAAGTTAAGTCGTCAAGTGTTTGTTAGTTTTATACTATTTTTAGAAATTATTTAAAATGATCTACAAGTTAAGTAAATATGCTAATTAATTTTTATATTGTTTTTAAAAATAATTTAAAATAAAATGTATATACATATGGAAAAAAATCCCCTTTATTGATTAAATAATATAAACTCGAGGAAAAACATGCATATAATGAGCCCTGGCCCTGGTTGTTTGAGTTAAAATATGAGGCAAGTGAAGTACATAAATGTGGTTTTTTTTATTGGATAATTTACTGGTAACGAAATAAAAGATGATCAAAGTAAAGCGTTTGCACATGCAAAGATATGTATGCTTAATGTCCTCAAATCCTTGAAGTAATAGAACTGGGCTGAAAATAAAACACCCGTAAAGGATGGAGTGTGCACATGGAACTAATACCCTTGCCTAGAACTCGTAGCATTCGATTGAAAAGGAAAATACTTTGAAATTATTATGATTTGATTATCTTTCTTACTTGATATGCCTAATATGTCTCAGTTTGCATCGATTTATCTTGTTTTATTTTGTTTAGTATTATTTTTATTTTTTAATTATTTTTATATATTAATATTAATTTATAATATTTTTTATTTAAAAAAAATATTATTTATATTATACTAAATAAGATTTTTTTTTTAATTTTAATGTTAAAATTAAAATTGGTATTAAGCTCTCATCTTAAAAGAAGTTAAAAATAAATTTGACAATATATGTTATTGTTATTTGATTTTAATGTGTATTTTATATGGAAAGAAGTTAAAAATAAAATTGATAAGATATGTTATTCATATAATGTTGTTATTTTATTTTATTTCATATACATGTTATTGAAGTTGGTGAAACAACAATTTGTCAACATCTGGGGTTTTAGGTGATCTGTTGTGGATATTTCACTCGATTAGTCTATAACAACCGATCTTACAATTTAGTTTATTGTGTTTTTAATTTCATACTGAATATAATGGAATTCAAAGAAGAACTTGAGCTAATAAGTATGCAATCCACACAATAACATAAGATATACCTTGGAAAAACCCACTATGGAGAAAAACCCACACACAAATATGGATTGTGTCTTGCTCTTCATATCCTAATGCAAATACAAAAGAAATGGTACTCTCTATGAAGTTGTACCTATGACTCTACGACTATAATGGCTACTAAAGGATATCCTATCTCCTTTGCCGTGCTCTAACATCCACTCTTGTGTTGTTGTTCAACTATAAAACAATACAATACATTAAAAGAATGGCTCCCCTTTTTCTTCTAGTGGCCCAGTATTTAACATAGCCAAACTAGAGTTAATTTATGGTTTTTGCACACATCAACTCCTCATTAGGGTTAGGGTTTTAGTCCTTCTAGAATTCTCTTTATGATACATATGTCTCCAACTCCACATGTGTGAACAAATGAGAGTTGACTAAGAATCCACTTAATACAACGACGATCCACTAGATAAGTCAACTTATAAGAGACATACTTTTGTATGTGGACTTCGATTGAGGAAATATTTGGACGATTGGAAAGGTCTTAGAGTGTAGAATCACATCATTATTGATGGATTGGACTACCCAAAAAAAACACTTTAGAAACTCATACAATCCCCACAAGTTTTTGGACACCAAATCTGTAAAATGAGTCCTACCAATAAAATGGGGCCTATAAGCCAATTCATTCGATCTTTTGACCTAGAAAGCTCCAAGTAGGTGAAAAAATATATATTGATCTATTTTGGATCAATAGGATTATGAACAGAACTAGTGGAGTTAAAAAAAAAACTAAGACATGTCACACCTATGATATAATGTTGTCATCTTTGATTTTACATGGTTGTTAGTGAATACGGTGAAACAACAATCTCTCATTCTTTGGGCTTATAGGGTTGTGAATAGAACTAGTGAAGTTGGTAAAACAACAATTTATCATTGTTTGGGTTTATAAGGTTTTGGATAAAATTGGTGAAGCATCAATATTAACAAATTCGACTTAAAGTTTCCATTGGACTTAATAAGTTATATATATATATATATATATATATATATATATATATATATATAT
>LPNX010033074.1:432382-500711 GCA_001517045.1 Pseudotsuga menziesii
TTATTAAATGACTAGTGTAGTTTCCTCATACCTTTAGTCCTTTAACTCATTGAAAATCATAAGTATACATAGAAAACACTATTTAACATATCGTTTGTTCATTGTTTATTTGCATGGCCATGAGAAACATGTTCCAGTATATTGTCTAATTAAAAGCTCAATCATGGAAAGATTGAAAATTCATTGAATAACCTCTTATTACAGATATTATTAGTATTTTATATAAATAAATGTTGCATTATGATATGGAAATACAATTAATAATGTGCCATTAGGTGCTATTGTGAGATCATGGGGACTTCACTTAGTGAACCTCTCACATAGCATGTGAAATCGTGGGATATTAAAGAATACCCTTAATTTCGAGAGATATTGACCCAAACTCTTTTTGTTGAAACCCCCTCCCAATACTTAAAACCTCCTCCCCACCCGTTTTTATACCTCAACCCTTATAAACCACCCTACCCACACCCACCTTAAACCCCTCATCCCCCTAATACCTGCAATATATTGGCTCGATTTTTTATCATTTTAAAACTCACAATATGAACTAACGTGATAGGATATTGGTCAAGAAGTGAAGCCCCCGTGTGTGAGATATGATTAATATTTTTTAGGTAATATAAGACTACATACTATATGCAACCTAAATTTACATAAGGAACAAATTGTAGGTATTGGGATTTAACTTAGATTTTAATATTGAAAGTAAGTCTGTGTGTGTGTGTGCACGCCTATGTATTTGTTATGTTTATAGAATCACCAGGGGTGAAGATGTAGTGGGATACTTATTTTGGAGGAATTTGTTTGGACTTCGTTTTTCAAATGGATTATTACAAACCCTCTCTATAAATTAATCTCTCCCCTCTTCAAAGGGATTTATGCAAACCCTCTCTTTGTAAATGAATTTCTTTCCTATGCACACCATTCTCAATGATTGAAATCCTAGTAATCATTTGTATCTATCAATGGATTTCTAGTTTTCAATTGAAATGTGGTCGACATATTTCATCTTAGAAATCCCAGCCACTCATCATCTCACTACATCATAAATCACTCTTTGCAAGTTTCCCAATCTTCATTAGAATTGAATATACTCTTGAGTTAAAATTGATTAAAACCTAAGTATTTATAAGCTTGAAGGAGGATTCACTAGATCATTGTAAACAAGGGGTGTTGAGAGTAGTCACAAAGAGGAGAGTCAACCCACCTACTGACAAATTGAGTTCTAGAGGGACACCATGAGCAGGTGGAACTTGCCAACCAAAGTAGAAAACATGTTCAGTATAAAACTTAGCACCGACTTTAATAACTTGGTAAAGACTTTTAGTTTGTGGCCTAAGTTCATATAAATTGAAGTGTGCACCTACTTTGATGTATATTTGTTTCTTATAGATGCAAGGCTAGGGTAAAATGGATTACATAACCAATACTAATCAACATATAAAATTGGTGGGTTATTTTAAATATCCCTTAAATGGGGTCAATATTTTTTAATATACAAACACTTTATTTCCATCCAAGTGATGTTTATAGTTTCCCTCTTGGATTAAATTTGAATGGTGTGGTAGCACTGACTAAAACTTTGTATAAAAGGGTTAGGGTGGAAACCCTAAGCATGGATACAACATGTCAGGTTTCTAGAAAAAAAGTAGTAGTGGATGTGTCATATTATTGAGGGGTGTTGCATCCTCATTTGTTCCTGGTGAATTAATTGATCTTAAAGTCTTTTCTAATAGGGAAAATATCCCTTTCCTAATTTAAAAAGACCTATAGTTTTTGTTAGAATTGAGGAATATTTAAATCTCTCCTTCTCATTATGAAGGGGATTTTGAGATGTTCTCTCAAAGGAGGTTACAATGGAGAAGAACAACGAGATTGGTGGTAGGGGATTGTTTGGGGTACAAAATCAATCTAGCCTATATGATCGAAGTCGACATAATTGCAGGAAAGGACAATTGTGTCTGGTTAGTTTGAAGTAGTACAAAACTATAAGAGTTGTAAGGAAGAAATATAGCAAGGTTTCTTTTATCATATACTAAAAAAACCCAATTGGCAAAATGTATGAAAAGGATGATGGCCAAGAAAAAATTAAATACTTGGATGCAGGACAAATGGCCTCCAGTAATAAACTATGTCCCATATTTTAACCCGCTATCATGTGGATTGATAAAAATCATGTTTCGACCTAAGGAGGATGAAGATTTCATTCTTGGTGGTCATGTTCAAGTTATTTGAATAATAATCCTTGCAACACTATCTTTGATTCTAAATCTAAGTTAGTTACAACTATATCCATCACGGTGAAATTCCAAAATCTCCCAATGGAGTTCTATACCAATTAATGTTTTACAACTATGGGTAATATGCTTGGAATATTATAAAATGGACAATGGATAGTTGGTATCCCATGCACTAGTGGAAATAAACATTGAGGATGGTGTTTCTAAAATCCTAGAGATTATCTATGGAAAATGAGTTTACTCCATTGTTCCTTTTTGGTGTATAAGGCTCCATAAGTATGGCCACTTGTAAATTGATTTCACTTTACCCTTCATGAAGTTTCCATGGAGGAAGAGTTTAGTCACAAACCCTATTGAGTTGGAGATAAAGGATGGAACTCAATGATCTTTAGAGGATAATGGTTGCATAGAGGTTATTTACAATAAGGAGGTGTTGAATATTTTGAAATATTTTGGGACATCACTATTCCTACAGAATTTTTTGTCATACAACATCCAATTCACATTTACTCTAAGATTTCTTTGGTTAATCCCAGTTTTTAGTTCAAGTTTCAGACATTGTTGAGACAACTCTAGTGTAAGAGGTTGTTTATGAGGATGAAATTCCTTAACCTACTCACAAGCATTTGGATTATAGTGGTAAGCATATTTTGACCTGGGATATTAACAATCCTATTTCTAATGATAAGTAAAATACTATCTTAGAGGATAACTTCTCGACTTCAACTAAGTGTTCAAAATTACTTATTTCCTGCTCTAATGAAAATAAGGAAACTAAGGTTCTAAAACGAGGTATAAGGTGTGTATCCTTAGTGCTATGATTGGATTATATTCTAGTAGCTCATTACTAGGGAAGGATGGTCCTGCCAGTCTGGATATAGAGGTTAAGATCTTAGGAGGGAGCCCTTCATGTGAAGAAAATTGTTGTAGATGGAAATATTATCTATTCCCTAAGAATAAATATGTTAGAGGGAGGGTTATAGGTCAGATAAAATAAATTATCTCATGCATAGAGTAAGGCGATTAAATAAATTAAACACGATTGGAAGTTTCGCATAAGTGGGATAGTCAATGAAATAAAAACTCTAAAAGTGAGTTTAACATGAACATAGTGTCTATCAATATTAGGTGTTTGGGTAAAAAAAACTATCCCTATCCATATTGGTTGAGGTAGAAAGTTAGATGTATTTTACTTCAAGGAATTGTGGGTAGAGAGGTTGTTTTCATGGATTTTATAAAGTAGTGTTTTTAAAAGATAGGATTATACTCATTAAATTTCTAGGTCTATGCATGAAGCTTTACAATAAAATCCTGGGTAAGTATTTTACTCCTTTAAATCTGTATAAAAATTATCAAGAAATACTAATATTTTTGGAGATAAATTACTTAGTTTAGAGGATATAAAGGAAGGTATAAACTTTATTAGTGGATATTTTTCTTTGAGTAGATTAGAGGAGTGGGATGTGTTAGCTTGGTTGATAGGCTAGAAACGTTTTTCCTTAATCACATCGAAAGTGATGGTTTAGTATATGTGGAGCCAATTTCCATCAAGCCAAAGTGGTGGAATAATAGGGCTAGAAGGGAAGTTATGTCAAAATTACTATCTAAGCTATTAGTCTCAAACGTTATTGCAATAGGTGGAGTAATTAAGGTCTTGGTTAAAGAATGACATATTGCCTAACCATAGTCAATTCCTTTTAAAATCTCAAATAAATGATCATAAACAAGTGATTCATTTTAATTTAAGTCAAATTTTCTCTTTGTAGAGGGGTTCTAAGAGTTGGTGAAGACCACTTGGAGGTGCTACAATAAAAATTTATGTCCCAGCAAGTCAAAAATTTGGTGGAAATTTGCAAGTTATTGAACATAACTAAAATAGAATGTGGTTGTGTGCATAGGTGAAAGTTCTAAGAATAGAAGAAAAAAATCAAGGAAGCCGAGGAGCAACTTGGAGAAATGTCCAAGTTGAATACTACTTGTGTTTTTAAGGAAGGATAAATAATTAGATGTAAGTAGATGGAAAATATGAAGATGAAAATTTTGGATGATAGAGAGGGATTCTCGGGGATTGAAAAGTGAGGCTACTTGGTTGGAGCTAGGTGATGAGAGTAGAAAATTTATTCACTAATTTCCCAACAAATGGAAAAGTACCAATACTATTTCAGAGATGGTGAATGAACAATGAAATTCTGTGAGAAAATTTAGGTACCTAACTCATCTAAGTGTAAGACACATTTGGATGATTTATAAAGAACCATTTTGAACAAATATAGAAAATATTGTTAAGGTTGCAACTCTATTTCTAAGAGTTGTGTCTAATTAAGACAACATATAAATATTTGAGGAAATAACACCTAAGTAGCTCTTGTCTATTCCAACATCTTAAAAATATATATAAAAGTATATGCCTTGATGGGTGGACAACTAAATTTTACTTACGGTTATTTTATTTAATTAGTCATAAATTACTAAGGGTGGTGAAGTCATAATTATAGGTAAAGTATCATAATATTTCAATGTTACATTTATTTCTATGATCCCTAAATTTGACAAACCTAATTCATATGATGAATTTCAACCTATTTATCTCTGGAATTGTAGATATAATCTAATTTCTAAGGCCCTTAATGTTAGATTGAAAAACAATAGAGTATATTTCCATAGAAATTTGGCTTTTTCTTGAATACGAAAATTCATGAACAAATTGTTACATCACGAGTACATTCCATTAGATTAAAAATATGTTAGAGATGATGAGGTGTATTTTTATTGAGACGAGAGGCGCTCTACAGCCCAGTATGGGGGAGATCTTGTAACGTTATGTAACGTTGTAACGTTACGTAACGTTGTAATGTTACGTAACGTTACATAGATGTCGGCTATAAAAAACAAAACTTTTAATTATCTTCCAAAATAAATGTCGGCCACAAAAACAATCTAATATGGGTGAGATGTTGTAATGTTCCTACCTAACAAAACAATAAAAAATAAATAAAAAATTTAATTATCTGCCATAAAAAAATGTCCGTGAGAAAAAACACGCAATATAGGGGATATTTTGTAATGTTTCTACTTAACAAAATAATAAAAAATAATAAAAATAAAAAATTGAATTATCCGCAAAAAAAATGTTGGCCTTGCACATGGTTTTAAAACCATGTGCAAGGCCTCTTAAAAACCCATGGTTTAGGAGGGCCTTACAAATGGTTTTAAATCCATGTGCAAGGCCTCCTAAACAACCCATGGTTTTGTTGTACATGGTTTAGGAGGTAGTTGCAAATGGTTTTAATACCATGTGCAAGGCCTCCTAAACAACCCATGATTTTAGGAGGGCCTTGCACACGGTTTTAAAACTATGTATGGGGGAGATGTTTTAATGTTTTTTCCTAACAAAATAAAAAATATTATATGCAACCATAAATAGTATTAAATATTAATAATAAAAATATTATTTGTGGACCTTAAATAAAAAATGTGTCTTTTGGTCTGAATCACATTAAATCTGATAGTTGAGTGCAATACTTAAGAAGAGGTCTGCACCTCCAAAGATTTGATCCCTCTCGGCGCTTGATAGAGCCTGGGATTTGGATCTATGCTAGTTTATCTTTTGTTCATTGATGATTTCCTACTCTTCACAAATAAAATTATGGAACTTGAAGGTCACAACTTGGAGGATACACCCGAAATATTTTGCAAACCCATAGGTCTAGAATGAAAATTAATAATCATAAGTTTTCAATGAGTTTTAATACGACAAGTAACGAGGTGAAAAATGTTATGAGAATCATTTTCCCAAATTCAAACGTAGACTTAGACCCTGTACTTAAATATCTAGGCTTTAATTGAAACCAAGGTTGCTTAAAAGAAGACTAGGAGTTTCTTTAAGGAAAATTTGAAAAGAAGATTGACTTTTGGTGTAATAGGTGGGTTTCAAAATATGGGAGACTGACACTGGTAAAATCAATATTGAAGGAAATATCAATTTATTGGCATTCCATGGAACATATCCCTAAGGGGTTATTCAAAATAATTAAAAAAAATATTACAAACTTCTTTGGAAATGTAGTTTATATTAAGGGGTTTAATATAAAGGAAGTTGAGGTTTAAACATGTTCACCATTTTGTCTCATCTTTGGGAGTCAAAATACTTTGGAATCTCACAAGTTGGGATAAGTCTTAAAAACATAATTGTGAAGAAATTCATATATTTAGGGTATAGACTAGATTGGATAAAGACAGATAGAAATAGTATGAAAGTTATGTTTGAAATCATTGGAAGGATTTGACCACAACATTTCTAATCATTGGTAAGGATTTAGCTTGGTAAGGTTAGCAATGGAATATAGTTTTGTTTCATGATCGATGCTATTTTGAGATGTGGTAATAATATCTTCCTTACTAAATAAGTGATACAATACTTATGATACCAAAGATACTTCACTTTGAATCAAGTTTCAGAGAGGAAAACTACATATATCTGGTGTAAAGGATGGTTGTCTACAATAGCATTACGATTGGAAGGTGAATAATCTAGTATATGGAACTATTACTTGGATAAGCTGGAAAAAATGACATATAAGGATCAAATAGGAGGGTAAGTATTTGGTATGGTCAATGAACAAGACTGGAGAAAGTTAAATAGAAAGGTCAGGCTATAAATTCCTATGAACTAAGAAGAGATAGGAACACATGCATGGACAATTTTAAGAATCCCTCCTAATTTATGTGTTTAATAAATGGACTAATCCTTATACATGGCAAAATGTGAAGGGTATTTTATCAATAACATAATATGTATAAGAAAAAAATATGAATATTTTGCAGAAGTATATAATATTGTAAAATCTTAAGAAAATGTCTTACTAAACTATAAAACATTTTAAAGTATTTAACGAAATATAAAATATAAATTTTATGTAGTACAATTATAAATATTTAAATTGGTTTAATCATATTTTTTAATTCAAAACAAATTCTATGTTTTTTAATTAATGCAGAATATACTCTTGAATTTTTTGATAAAAAATATTTTGTGTGATATTTTATTGATTTCATATTTCATTTCATATAGATATAATTTTTATTTTCGAAATAAATTTTATTAAAATAATTTTAAAAATTAAATATATAAAATATATATATTTGTAAAAAAAATAAAGCACTAAAATTATGGGTGATAATGGCATTGTGAAAATAGGTACTTATATTACTTGTTTATTGAGACTCAAGTCTAATAAGAAAATAGATGTAATATGAATAGTTAATAAAGAATATAAATTTACAACATCTAGCTACATAGTTAAAAGAATATTATACCCACTTTGAAATGATATATTTCACTCAAATATAAGGAAGTTTGTGAAAATAGTATTCATATTGCTTGTTTATTGAGACTCAAGTCTAATAAAAAAATAGATGTAACATGAATTCTTAATAAAGAATATAAATTTACAACATCTAGCTACATAGTTAAAAGAATATTATACCCACTTTGAAATGATATATTTCAGTAAATATAAGGAAGTTAATGAAACTCTTTATTTATTATTAAAATAAATACTTCTACTGCATCGATGATTATTGTAACTAGAAGAGATCTTAAATGAAGTTAATGACGCTCTTAATTTATTATAAAGAAAAAAAAAGGGAGAATGAGGATTATTATTATTGAAAGAGGTCTTAAACAAAGTTAATGACACTGTTAATTTATATATTTTATCAAAACAAAGACTTCTATTAGAGCAAGGATCATTGCTAATAGAAGAGGTTTTTTGAGTTGAGGATGTAATTATGAGTATATCTATCATTTTTGTATTTTAAAAATGTTATATTTAGGATAAATATAATTATGTTTGTGATTTCAATTTATTATACTAATAATAAGCTTTTTTATTTCCAATATTATCATAAATTTTTTATCACTTACAAAAATATATTTTGTAATTTTTTTTAATATATATTTTTTCTATATATATCAAAGTTATATCCAAAATTGAATTACAATTTAAGAAACAACAAATTTTAAATAATAATAATAAATAAATTTTAATATTAAAAAATAATTATTTATATTACATTCATATTCTACCCAATATACAGAGACATATATGTAGATTGTTATATAAAAGATTTGATTCTGAAATTTTGTTTTAAATAATTATAACAAGCAAATGTTAATATTAAAAACAATTATTTATATTACATTCATACTCCATCCACTATACAGAGACATATAAGTAGATTGTTATATAAAAGATTTGAATGTGGAAATTTGTTTTAAATAATAATAGGAAACAAATTTTAATATTAAAAAACAATTATTTATATTACATTCATACTCTACCCAAGACATATAAGTAGATTGTTATATAAAAGATATGATTATAGAAAAATTATATATTAAATATTATCCTGAGATTTTATTAGTTCTAAAATTAAAGACAAATTAACCTTACTTTGTCATTTATATTCAAGCTCTCAATAATAATCTTCTTCCGGTGACAAGAATAGTATGAAATCTAAGATGCTTTAAAGTAAATGCATTATATGGTATGTGTTGGAATAATGTAGAAATGTAAGGTTGCATAATAGTGATTGGATTGTGTGCATCTCATAAGATTAGGAGATAGGGTTGAGATCCATGAGTATAGGATCTAATAGCTCATTTGGTTGAACATAGTTTCACTATATATTGTAATCATTTCTCTTTGATTAATTGAATTGGTTGAATTGGTTGAGTACCATTCCTGTGTGAGTGCGAGCCTTTGGCTCTGCACATCCTCCTTTCAAGTTTTCTAAGTTGGTATCAGAGCTCCAAGTGAGCACAAGTATTGAAGGAGCAGATTTTTTTTTTTTAACGTTGCCATTGCTGCTTGAGTGTGGAGCCACAGTTGTGAGCGTGTTGAAGCTTCCATCTATTTTCTTTGCACGTGGTGTTGAGTGTTGGGCGTTTCCTCCACCATGGAACAACGAGTGAGCGTAAGCATTGAAGGAGGCTGGATTTTTTTGTATCTTCTCTTGGAACCGGTGTCATCACCGTGAAGTAGAGCCGCCACTGCTGAAGAAGATGCTACTGAAGGATATGAGAAGCTGGACTATGAGAAGGTAAACTTTTTTTTCTCACCATTGTTGTTTGATGCTTCTATGAGTATTGGCGTGAAGATCTCCACACAGAAGAGTTCAATGTCAGAATTGTGAAGGAAAAGCATTGAAGGAGAAGGCCGCTCGAAGGAGATCGTCGTTGGAGCCTACTGCGTGGTGGAGATTGGTGTTGATAAGCGTGAGTCCACCACCCACTGCAAAGTGTGGAATTTTTTTTGCTGCACCATATTCGAAGGAGATCGCCGGTGCGAGAGCAGATCCATTCCCATTTCCATTTCGCAGGTGGGAGAGCAGATCGTCGGTGGAGAGCAGATCATCGGTGGGGATAGAGCTTAGTGCGTGTGCCTCTGAGCGTGGAGCTGATCGCTATGGAGATTGGAGGTATATATATATTTTTTCTCCCTTGCAAACGACGTGGAAGTATCCAACAACCTGCGATTTGGAGAATTGCGTTGAAGAAGACTATGGTTGCCGAATTTTTTTTTGTTACAGTGGAGCTCAGTCGAGATATTGAGAAGTTTGAGCGGGCACTGCATGAAGGTTTGCATCTTGAAGACTTGTGTGGAAAGCAACCAATCTTTTTTCTCTCTGGTCATTATTTTGGCACCGCCTATAAGCTGAAGGTGAGGAGTGGTGCCTCCGGGAATTTTGCAAAGAAAGAGCGGTGGCACTGACTTTAAGTCAAAGATGAGGATCGGTGGTACCGCTGAAGCTGTAAAGAAGAGGAGAGGTGCTCAAGGCTTTCCTTGCATCGAAATCGGTCGCTGGCCCCCGAAACGCCTATTCCTTTTGTCACATGTGCGATTATGGCCTGCTGCTATTGTGTGTGCCTGGTGGCCTGGAGTTGAGTTGTATCTCCTCCTAATGCAGAGAAGCCACTTTGAGTCCATGTTGTGGTGTGAAGAACGGATCGTTGAATCCATCTGATGAGAGACACTAAGCTTTAATCATAATCGTTGCTTGCTTGGATTGTTTCTCAGTCATAGCTGATCTGAACCTATTGTAGTTGTTGAAATCGCTACCAGTCAATAGGGTGAATGTGAACGCTGCTCAGCTGCCTGCCTAGGAGAATCGCTGGAAGGATTTCTGGGAGAAGATCGTGGATTAAAGATTACTGCCAATTGCTGAGAAGATTGCAAGCCCGCACTGAAGAGCAAAGAGCTGGCAGCCAAAAATAGTAAAGATGAAGTTGATTAGAAAGAGTATTCTAGGGTACAAATTTAGAGGGGAGCTACTAATCATGTAAGCATATTTGCTGAAAATCCATTTCTCTATTAAGGAGGAATGTTAGAATAATAATGGAGAAATACTTATGTTAGTATATTGTTATGTTGTTAGTGTACATGTAGTTCCACATCCACTATTGTAGGAGTCTATTCGAGGCTCTCCAAGCCTATATATCTATAACTATTATCTATGAATTAACAAGCAGTGTTGAGCATAAGCTCACCTTCTGTGTGCATGATTTGTTGTTCTCTGATTTCTTAATGTATGGATGAATAGCATCCAGCATGAACAATTAAAACGGAAGGGAAATGAATTTATTTCAAAAGATAGGTGATATCAATAAGTACAATGGTGCATTAAATTTCTTTATTTCAATTCTTTTCCAAAATAGCATGTAATAGTATTTTTTAGTTAAAAAAACATTAAAAAAAAAAGTGGTGAGTATTAATCATGATACAAAATATTGATAAGTTATCTTTATGATATTGAAATCACTCGAAAACCACTTATTATATCATAAGCCATTAGCCATTTAAATTTCAACGACCTTCATTATTCATTAATTTTCCTTTTTTAAATTAACAAAGTTGATCAAATAAAAAGAAAAATGCTAATGCTATTAACGTTGATACCTTTAATATCTAACCACAATCTTTCATCCCTATGATGTTCGTCATCTATATAGTTTTTCTATCATTATTTATATATATATATATATATATTCTTTTAGGTCTTGTTTCATATTAAAGGTTGAAATGAAGTATGGTATTCTTTTTCTTGGAAAAAAAATGGTGTAAATATATAATATTTTTATAATAGAAAAATAAGATATATATATATATATATATATGTTTTTAATATGTCTACGTAATATTTTAATTTTAAAATATTATCTACAAATTTTTTATAAAATATAAAACCATTTTTATAAAAAAAATTGAACTATTTATTATAATATTAACTTTCATAAATGGTTAACCCTTCAAAACTATACAAATTTTAAAACATGCATGTAAGTTTAATTCCTTTCTATCAACATTATTGACTTAGAATTAAATAGTGAATAACCTATATGCTAAAAATTAATATCATTCACACCAAATTTTATTAAGTTTGTAAGATAAAATTTGTTATTGAGTTTTTGATTTTTTTATATAGAAATATAAATATGGACATCTCTATGTAGTTAACTAGTTATCATTCATTATATAAGTTACTTATTTATTATTTATCCTAGTGCCATTTCTTCTCGATTTAATTGGATAGTGTCGTGACTATGAAATGAATTTGATAGGAAATTTGTCTGTTATGAGGTGATTTTACTGTCAAATACAGTCCCAAAAACCATAAAACCATCATGATTCTACTTTAAAATTGTCAAAACAACTTACAAAGTAGTCAAAACCGTCAAACTTGACACGCTATTTTGATTACAAATTCATACACTAGTCATAACTTCCTCCCAATTTAAGAGAAAGTTTATAGTAGTGTGTGTATGAAATAAGTTTTATATTCCATTGAATATTTTATGTCTTCATTCATTGGGTTGTCTATTCTATAAGAAATCATGTCTTCTTGTGCTCACTGAAAATGATTACTCATTTTTTGAAAGAATGTTTTTGGTGCTTTGAAATAATATGTACCTAAGGTTGTAAAGGTTTTATATTGGTTACTTATGAATCGATACATGTATCTTTGAGTGGACCAAGGCTTATAATTCTAAATTACGACAACAAATCTAAACGATGGCTTATAAGTATGACAAGTTCTTAAAAGTTATCCTTCATAGGTTTAGGAGACATCGTTATTCATCATGCACATAATTAACATCCCCCACAAAAATATGCCTTTATGATTTTTTTTCCATATGCATAGCAATTTTGGCAATGGGTGTCCAACAATGTATCATTTGCACAGATTTTTATGTACTTATTTGATCTTTGTTTATGTTTATAATATAGAAATATATTGGAAAACAAAAATAAATATATAATTATAGGCCAAAATGAAAACTTAATAAAAAAAAATTATTATATCAATTAATTTGCTTCAAACTTGGTAGGTCTATCCTCATTTCTTACATCAATAAGCTTTTCAATTTAGCAGTCAACCAAGGTTCCTCTAAACCTTAAACATAAAGTTTTATTACTCTTATTTTTAAAAGCATAGATACAAACAACCCACCCAATCATAGGACCATTAAGATTAGCACTCTTTTAGACAAGTTACATGTAATTATTCCAAAAAGAAGATCATCATATGGATAGAAAGTCACAAAAAAAAGAGCAAACTTAGCTAAAGGAGAAGCAATATTTAAGAGCTACCAGTCATCCCTTGACCAACTTGTTACTCTTAGGGCCACTGCTCAAGAGTGTCGCAATAATAAACTAATCTTATCTGTCGCTTTGTTGAATTTAGAAAAGTATTTGACACAATGCTCAAAACTTACTATTGGAATAGACTAAAAGATATAAAAGTCTCTTCAAAGTTGATATTAAGGCTAAGGTTGTATGAGAAAGTTATTTCTAAGTTTAGGTACTATCATAGCATTAATATAACACTAAAGCAAGGCTATTCCCTATCAACTACCTTTTTAATATATATATTGACAAGCTAAACAACTACTTAGAATACACTACTTATAAAGTTATACCAACAATCCAAAATTAAACTATATATATATATTTAACAATGTCAACTTAAAAAAAATAACTTTAAACAAATAACATATAGATTATAGATAAAAAAAATATTATATAATTATTAATAATGATTAAAAAGAACATTTTTATAATAAACACAGAATAATATTTCTCTCCTAATTCAAATTCTCATAGAATAATATTTCTCTCTTAATTCAAAATGTCAATAAAAGTAATAACACTGTCATTTCTGTCATTTCTGTTTGCATGATCAAGGTTAAAAGCATGAGATGCAAGGAAGCTCCAAAGAATAAACGAGATTTGCTGTGCGTATAAATTGTTCTGTTATCTAACTTTAAGGTTGACCCCGGCCTAAGGTCAGCTTAGCTTAAAAAGAACTGTAACTGTAGTCACTTATACAGATTCTACATTATAATATCTCGTGATTGAAGGAGCCAATCTCATATATGCCTGTGTTTAAAAAACTGTAACCTGCAACTTATGACTTATGTAACATAATGCGCATTGAATCAACCAATCATAACAGGTTTAACGTTAGAAAGACAACTAATCATAACAGGTTTAACATTAGAAAAACCTTAGAAAGATAACTGAGCATTAGATTAGCATATTTACATAGTTTGTGTTTGGAACACGTCAATAGAAATTAAATAGTTGAAAGATAGTTATAGAATGGAAGACAATTTGAAAATATTTTTTTATTGGTTATATTCTTTTAGTTAAATGGGTTTAAGTGTGAGTTATCCATGCCTAGCTACATGTTATCATGGACATTCTTAGTGTTATCCATTTATCAATTATCACTTACCTTTTATATTCCTTTTCTTTTTATCTCACATTCTTTTAGTTATCTGCCATGAATGGTTAGTTATCCATTCATTAGCTATGAGTTATCCATGCATTGCTACCAGTTATCCATAATCATCTAGGTACCAGTTACTTTCTATATTTGTTTTTTCATAATTGTTTATTTTGAATTTTGAAGGCCATAAAATTAATCTTTACAATACACTTGTCTCATCTTCATCCTTATATGAAAAAACATAAACCATAATCCACCCTAAAACTCAAATAAAAACATTTATCTAAATAATTATAATCTATATAATGACAAACCCTCAAAAGTAATAAAAATCCCAATACAACACCTAACTAGAGAGTTGACTTTTAACTCACTCGCAGTTGAGTTACATCCACAGTAAATCCCAACTATGGGTTGCCAACTTGGTAATGATGCATGCATCACTTTCAATTTGACCTGAGGACGCAGTTGAGTTACATCGACAGTAAATCCCAACTATGGGTTGGTAACTTGGTAATGATGCATGCATCACTTTCAATTTGACCTGAGGAAACAAGTGGAAATGCAACGGTTGACTTTGGATCTGGCCCACAACGGAGTTACATCCAACAATAAAATCATTACTATGGATTTGTGATGACGTATTGTTGGCCATGTATGCATCACTTTCATTTTTAATTTTGAATAATGGCGTTGAATATGCTTTGGTCTAATCAAATTGAACGAGGGAATCGTTTTATACTATGCAGAGAATCGTTTTATACTATGCAGAGAATGACAAAGATGAACGAGGGAATCGTTTTATACTATGCAGAGAATGACAAAGATGAAATATATGTTTTGGATTCTTTTCACTCGTTTTGATTCAAATTCCTAAAAAGACATTAATTCATTTTAGAAAAATGAACACTTCAATCTCACCCACTTGCCAATTCCCTAAAATCTTAACACCGAGCACGCTAATCTGAATTTTAACAAGAATTTTATAGATTTGAGAGATAGCTTACAAATTTATAGAATTGCTTAAATATTTAGGGTTTCTTACTATAATAACCCTGTAATTTCAAGGTGGATTAAGATATTTCCAAAATTTAATAACCCTGGGCTGTGCTCCACTTTGTTACCATTACTCAACTGTGCTCCTCCATGTTAGCAGAAGCCAGAGCCTTCTATGTTAGCAGAAGCCATAGCTTTAATACATCAAATCATGGCTCTCTGCCCTGAGTTACCAGAAACCAATTTACAAGGCTATGAGAAAATGCAATTCTCAAGTCTCAACAGTAAAGATTTTTTTATATCTGTTTATAAGAAAAAAAGGAACAGAAACCAATTTACAAGGCTATGAGAAAAAGGCAATTCTCAAGTCTCAACAGTAAAGATTTTTTTTTATATCTGTTTATAAGAAAAAAAGAAAAGAAAAAGAATACCGGCATATTTCTATAGGTGTGATTATTGTACAGATACTCCAATACCCTATTTTTGGGTAGCTAAATGGAACTGAAAGTAAGACCTATGTTCTAATATCAAGTAAGATTTACTGTTACACCAAAACCTAAACATATAAAACCAAACACAAAACAAAATCTAATTACAAAGTTTGTAAAACCATTAACAACTTTTTTATTATCTCTGGATCCAATCAATTGTCTCACTGACCAACAAAGAAACTAAGATCGGTGAAAGGAAGCAATGCATACAAGGACTCGCGACTTACAATTAAAGAAATTATATTTGATGGTTTAATAAATTTAAAAATGGGGCCTAAAATAAATACCTGTTATTTAATTTGAATGATTTATTTATTTTAAACTTCAAAGGAATGTTATTCATGTCATCCTTAACCTACAGTCATTTTATAAACACCTTTAAATTATAATTAATTAATAATACTATAGAAAACAAGCAATTTTTCATTGACCAGCCACAAAATTATTATCTTCTAAGTATCTTCGAATATGCTAATTAGTAAACCCGTATCAATTACGTAACCTCTTTACATTTGTTATCAACTTATCACGTTTTGTCACCTATCTTAATGCCTTTTGACCATTGACATTATACCAAACACCTTTATATTTTATTCAGATTACAATTGACATAAATATATTTCACTTTATTATGTCCTTGGTTAGCGACCACTACTTTCCAAAGCTTCGTTGACTTTCTCAAAATTAGCAGAGTCCTAATGTTGGACTTCTTGTTTCCTTTGCAGATTTTATTTTTTATTTCTTAATTCATGATTTTACTTTGTCCGTATTGGCAAGGGGTGTGTGACTCAATCACTAGAATTTGACCAGGCTCTAGCAGTTGTGGCGGCGCGCTAACGTACGGCGGAAATAAATGTTGTGGTTAATTGTTGTATAGTTTGGTTTTGTATTTACTTTGTCCTTATTGGGAAGGGGTGGATGGAATTTGACGGGTAAATGCCCGTCATGGGTCAATTTACCTGTCAAATACAGCCAAGATTTTACCGAGACCGTCAAAATCTGACTTGAAATCAGATTTTGATTGTTACCGGCAATTTTGACGGGTGTCCGTTATTTGAAATTCCAACCCTAGGTGACTCAATCACTAGAATTTGACCAGGCTCTAGCAGTTGTGGCGGCGCGCTAACGTACGGAATTAAATTTTGTGGTTAATTGTTGCATAGTTTGGTTTTGTATTTAGTGGTAGTAGATAGGAAGGCTAGATGCGTTCGCTTGAGCGTTCAAAATTGAACCCTTTCGAGCCCTTCAAAGGTTTTAGCCTTTCTCAGAAGTGTAAAGTTAAAATTGCTCATCAAAAAGAAATTAAAATCTGAATTTTATTCTTCTAATTAAGAAGGGCATAATTTATATCAACATTTCAAAAGAAGGGAAACATTTGAAATTACCAATCCATATAAATCTCTCAAAATGTTAAAATTTCTATGTTATAAAGTTCAACTCATCATTCAAAATTTTGGACATATGATAAATTATAATCACTCACCCACTCAAGCCATGCATTCAATGCTTAGTTGTGCAAGATGATCAATAATCATTGATGACTACGAGACACTAGCCATCGAGATGTGACTCTGACTCTCGGGTCACTTGGGGCTGCAATCTAAAGTGTGACAATGTGTCAACAACTACAACTATAACAAAAAAGAACTATTAGTCTACTACTAGGCCTGAAACGAGCTCAAAACTTTGTGCCTACTAACTATGTGAACCTCAATACCAATTTCCACTCTTATTTTGTCAAAATGATATTCAAAAGGTTCGTTTGACAAGTCCTCCTCTATAAGACTTCATTTCTTGCATAAATTTCATGGACTCATGACAACTATAAACAACACTCAATGTCATGCAAATACAAATAATGACATGTGGCTAGGATCACAAACTATGCAGAGGTCCATTTATGCATTACTATAGAGAAGTGTCATTGACCACACATATGGAGCAACAATGCTTATTAATAAAATTTAAAAAACAATTATTGACTCAAATAGTCTTCAATTTGATGGGTGGCATGATTGTGATGTAATCTCCCTCCATCCTTCCAAATATTGTAGTTTCTCACAACATTTCTCCTTAGCACCACCAAAATGCATATAAAAATTACTTGTCTTCAACCATAAAATATTAAATGTGTCAAGATGCAAAGTGTAAGAGACAAGTATAAGTAAGTCTTATATTAAATTTACCATATAAGTTTTCAATTAACACTATCAACTAACATTTGTCACATTGGATTGTTGTGATCTTCTTATCACTCCTTACCAATGTGATTGCAAGGAATTCTTTGAAGGTGAAGTCCATAATTTTAGGTCTTCTTCCTCATTATCATACCTTTTGGTAAGACACTGAAGAATGTAGTGATCTACATCCGCATGGAAAATAGTTTCGACACAGAGGTATATGCATTACATGTTTTCATTAAATAAATTAAATTACTACCTATGACTGTCGATTCACTGAATTGTGGACTAGTACAAAAAACAACAAATTTTAAAGCCCTGAGCCTTTAATTACTCACACTTGGAACTTTCTCAAATCTAGCCATTAATAAACTTCTTTTGGTATTTTGGTTCAATTTAAAAGGAGGATTGTTGGGACTCAAACATGCATTGAGTTGCAAGGATTCAATTGACTTAGGATTGATTCCATTTCCCCTCCATCCCATACATGTATGCTTTCATGACAAGTGTTGAACAAAAAAATTTAATGCCCTCACCCCAGTTATGCCAGCTTTGCTAACTTGCTTGGTATGTAGGATTTGTTTTTAATGTTTTATGAGTTGTGTATTATTTTCTCTTAGGTTCCCATTCCTTATAATTCTTAGATCTCTCAAGCTTGGATTGCACTTGAATGCCCCAATATGGTTAGGACATACTCTAAGTAGTTTTTTTTGTATAATGAAGTGTGCACCAACTTAAAAAAATACAATAGAATAGTTGTTATGTTACTAAACTAAAAATTAATGATACACATATGAAAACTTAATGTGTTCAAAATAAGTTTTATTGAAAATATATCATTTTTCATGTCAATATTAAGGGGTGCTCAATTATTAAAAATTGTAAAAAATTGAAAGAACAATATTTATTTTTTGTATTTTTTTGGTGAAGGGTTTAGTAAAATTATACTTGTCAATTGAAGTACAATTACTTATATTACCCTTCATCTTAGAAGGGCTCCAAGAATAAATTCCCTTCCATTTGAAATTAAGACCTTCCCTTTAAATTTGATCACTGCAGTTGAGCATCATATTAATAATGTCGCTACGTTCATTTCATCCATCCAATAGTGTTGTTGTCTCTTAGCCTCCGCACATGAAGCATAGGGGGGTCAGGCTGAGCTGGGATGGGAAGTAGTGCAATCTTGTGACGTAATACAAGTCCAAAGTTCCCATTTGCGCACATGCAAAAGTTGAAGGTTGAGTGATTTAGTGCTGAACATATAGTAAATTGAAATAAAGTTTGAATTGCAAACTATTTTATTGGATAGCGGGGAGGATTTCATATTTGACAGTGTGTTTGTCGTACGATTTGATAGAAAACCTCGGACGCCCTGGGTTACACCCATTTTTAAAATGAACTCTTCATCATTAGGCTAATGCCTGCCTCAAACGCGCTTTTTCCCTTTGTTGGTTGTGGAGCCTAATCTTCCATATCCAGAGATATTATTTAGTTGTGATTGTAAGCTGGGAGCACTGTACACTCATTCCCCTTGCCTTGGGGTTCGGGGGCATAGCCCCCGAGAATTTTTTTTTTGGGATGTGTTTTGGCCAACAGTATTGCGGACCCATGGTATTAGGTTAACCCTAGAATTTTCCCATTGTATTTGCCCTATAATAGAAAGCATTGTAAAAACAACTGAGTATGGTATTGTATTGTATTGGAAGAGAGACTGTGAGAGCGTGAAGAGGAAGTGTAGCGGTTTTGCTGCAGGGTGTATCCCTTCATCTTTCTGGACTATAATAAAAGGACTGGCAATTTCTTTGTGGATGTAGCCCATCGTTTGGGTGAACCATGTTATATATGTGTCTCTCTATAATGTTTTAATGTGTTTTGCGTCTTTTTTATTGATTTAACTGTATATCTGTTGTTGCTCTGTGGTCCTGTTTTCTAACAATTGGTATCAGAGCCAAAAGATCTATTTGGTTGGTAAACTCGCAGGAAAGAACGGTTCCTGGTTCGAGTGGGAGCAATAGCGTAAGAAGGAAAGTTTAGGGTGAAGAAATTTAATGGCCAAAACTATCAGTTATGGAAAATGAAAATAGAGGACTATCTGTACCAGAAGGATCTATACCTATCATTGGGTGGAAAATAAAAACAACCAGCTACTATGAAGGATGAAGAATGGGAGGTTCTTGACAGAAAGGCATTGGGAACAATACGGCTGTACCTAGCTTCATCGGTGGCCTTCAATATTTCAAAAGAAAAAACAACAGAGGGTGTGATGAGCATATTGAGTAAGCTCTACGAAAAACCCTCAGCTTCTAACAAGGTATTTTTAATGAAGCGTTTATTTAATATGAAGATGTCGAAAGGTGGATCTGTTGCTAACCATTTAAATGAGTTTAATACACTTATCAATCAGTTAAGTTTTGTAAAAGTGAACTTTAATGATGCGGTTAGGGCTCTTCTAATCTTTTGCTCATTGCCAGAAAGTTGGAATAGCTTGGTCATGGCTGTAAGTAACTCTGTCCCTAGTTCAAACACTCTTAAGTTTGATGATGTTGTTGGTGTTATTCTTAGCAAGGAAATGCAAAGAAAAATCACAGGTTAGACATCGAGTAATGCGTTGACCATGGAGAGTAGAGGGTGACAAAACGAGAGAGGAAGGAGCCTAGGAATTCACGAAAATTCTAAAAAGGGCAGATCCAAGTCCAAATTCAGAAAAATAGAGTGCTGGAATTGTGGCAAGAAAGGACATCTGAAGAAAGACTGCAGAGCACCAAAGAAGAAAGGTGAGAGGCACCAAGAGACTATAGAGGAAGCTAATGTAGCAGATGATGTGTTACAAGATGCTTTGATTCTTGCATTAGATAATACTAGTGATTACTGGGTAGTAGATTCAGGGGCTTCATTTTATGCTACACCCCATAGGAAATTCTTTCATGATTATGTTCAAGGTGATTTTGGGCATGTGCTATTGGGGGATGATGAACCATGTAAAATTGTTGGAAAGGGTAAGGTACGAATTAAGTTAAATAATGGAAATGACTAGATGCTAAAGGATGTAAGGAACATTCCTGCTATGAAAAGAAATCTAATCTCAACAGGGCAGTTGGGAGATAGCGACTGTTTGTCTACGTTTGGAGAAACGTGGTGGAAGATCACTAAAGGATCAATGGTAATTGCAAAAGGAGATAGGATAGGTACGTTATATTTATGTCCTCATAATACTGATTATTCTATCTCTGTAGCTTCCACATAAATAGGTGCAACATTGTGGCATCATAGGAAACCACATGAGTGAGAAGGGGATGCATATTTTCCACTCAAGGAAACTACTTCCTTATCTGAAGCAGGTAAGTTTGGAATTCTATGAGAACTATGTTTATGGAAAACAGAAGAGATTTAGATTACTAAGGGTTAGGAAACAAAAGAAGAGTGAAAAATTAGAGCTTGTCCATACAGATGTATGGGGACCAGCTCAGGTACAATCTCTTGGTGGCTCTCATTATTATGTTACTTTTATTGATGATGCAACTAGAAAAACTTGGGTTTATTGCATTAGACAAAAATATGATGTGTTTGACACTTTTAAGAAGTGGAAAGCTTTGGCTGAGAATGAGACAAGAAAAATGTTGAAATGTCTCAGATCTGATAATGGAGGTGAGTACTACAGCAAGGCGTTTGATAGTTATTGTTCACACAATGGGATTCGCAGAGAGAATACAGTCCCTAGAACACCCCAAGAAAATGGTGTGTCAGAAAGGATGAACGGAATGATAATTGAACATGCAAGGTGTATGAGATTGCATGCAGGGTTGCCCTTACAATTTTGGGATGATGTTGTAAACACTGCTGTTTATTTAATAAAAAGAGGGCCTTCAAGCGCTTTGGATGGTGGCATTCCATAGGAGGCATGGATAGGTAAACAGGTAAAATACTCATTTCTGAGAACTTTTGGTTATGAGGCATTTATCCATATTGATAAAGATGATAGAAAAAATCTTGAGGCTAAATCCAAGAAATGTACCTTTATTGGATACGGAGTTGATGATTTTGGTTATCGCTTATGGGATCTTAAAAATCGCAAAATAATTAGGAGTAGAGATGTAGTATTCAATGAAAAGGTCATGTAGAAATATCAGTTGCAGGGAAAGAAAGAAGAAAAAGAAAACACAGAGTACACAGTGCTTGATGAAATCAAATAAAATGAAGTTCCAAAGGCACCAGAAAATCAAGAGCAGCAGCAGGTACCTGAAACTCCTGCAACTGTAAGAAATTCTACCAAGTTAAGTAGACCCCCTAAACAATTCTCTCCTTCACTATATTATTTATTAATGACTGATTCTGGTGAACCAGAATGTTATGAAGAAGCAATGCAGGTAGAAACTAGAAAGAAGTGGGAGCAAGGCATGGATGAGGAGATGGACTCATTGGTAAGAAGCCAGACTTGGGATCTGGTTAAGTTGCCTGCAGAAAAAGGGCATTGCAGAATAAATGGGTTTACAAGTTGAAGGAAGAAGGAGGAAAGAAGCGGTATAAGGCTAGATTTGTTGTAAAGGAGTTTGCACAAAATAAAGGTATAGAATTTGATGAAATATTTTCTCCTGTTGTTAAAATGACTTCAATTAGAACTAATTTAAGTCTAGTGGCAATAGAAGATTTGCATCTTGAACAGTTAGATGTAAAAACGGCCTTTCTGCATGGAGATTTGGAGGAAGAGATTTATATGCAGCAGCCACAAGGGTATGAGGTCAAAGGGAAGGAGAATTTGGTTTGTAGGTTGAATAAGAGCTTGTATGGCCTGAAGCAAGCTCCAAGGCAGTGGTATTTAAAATTTGATAAGTTTATGACATAACAAGGTTATGATAGATGTCATTCTGACCACTGTGTTTATTTCAAGAGGTTAGATAATGGAAGATATATTATCTTGTTATTGTATGTGGATGACATGCTTGTTGTAGGGTCTAACATGCAAGATATAAATGTGCTCAAAAGAAATCTAGCTAAATCATTTGCAATGAAGGATTTGGGTGCTGCAAAGAAAATCCTTGCTATGAGAATAACAAGAGACAGGAAAAATCGCAAATTGACATTGTCTCAAGGTGAGTACATAGAAAAGGTGTTGCAGAGGTTTAGAATGCAGAATGCAAAACCAGTTAGTACACCTTTGGCCAGACATTTCAAACTAAGTAAGGATATGTGTCCAGAGACACAGGAAGAGATATATTACATGTCCAAGATTCCTTATTCATCAACGGTTGGGAGCTTGATGTATGCCATGGTGTGCACAAGACCAGATATTGCACATGCAGTGGGAGTTGTGAGCAGATATATGAATAATCCAGGTAAAGAGTACAGGAAATTAGTACAGTGGATTCTCAGGTATTTGAGAGGTACCACTTCTCATGCATTATGTTTTTGAGGTTCAGACATTGTGCTACAGGGATATGTTGATGCAGATATGGCTGGTGATAAAGACAGCAGGAGGAGCACCATAGGGTATGTGTTTATTGTAGGTGGAACAGTCGTAAGTTGGATTTCAAAAATGCAACAGGTTGTTGCACTTTCAACAACGGAACCAGAGTATGTTGTTTCTATAGAGGCTGGTAAGGAGATGATTTGGTTGCAAAGGTTCATGGAAGAATTGGGTAAGAAGCAAGAGAATAGTAGGTTGTATAGTGACAGCCAGAGTGCCATTCATCTTGTAAATAAATCAACCTTTCATTCGAGGAATAAACATATACAACTCAAGTACCACTTCATAAGATTTGTTCTAGATGAAGAACTGTTAAAACTGGAAAAAATACACACCAGCGAGAATCCTGCAGACATGTTGACAAAGGGAGTAACCAGAGAGAAACTGAGTTCCTGCTCGGTTTCTGTTGTCCTTCAAGCATGAAGGTGAAAATAATAAATTTTCCAAGTCCAAGGTCCAAAGCATAGTCTAGCAAGTGTAGTAGCGGTGGAGTTGTTGTGATCAGTCTCCAAGTGGGAGATTGTTGGTTGTGGAGCCTAATATTCCAGATCCAGAGATATTATTTAGTTTTGATTGTAACCCAGGAGTAATGTACACTCATTCCCCTTGCCTTGGATTTCGGGGGCGGAGCCCTCGAGAAATTTTTTTTGGGATGTGTGTTGGCCAACAGTATTGCAGACCCATGGTATTGGGTTAACCCTAGAATTTTGCCATTGTATTTCTCCTATAAAAGAAAGCATTGTAAAAACGACTGAGTATGGTATTGTATTGTATTGGAAGGGAGATTGTGAGAGCGTGAAGAGGAAGTGTAGTGGTTTTGCTGCAAGGTGTATCCCTTCATCTTTCTGAATTGTAATAAAAGGACTGGAAATTTATTTGTGGATGTAGCCCATCATTTGGGTGAACCACACTATATCTGTGTCTATCTGTAATGTTTTAATGTGTTTTGTGTCTTGTTTATCGATTTAACTGTATATCTGTTATTTCTCTGCGGTCCTGTTTTCTAACACCCTTCATGTGTGGAGGCTATCTATTGTTTTTGGATTGTTCTGATGCAATATACATGAACCTAGTGATTGTTTTTCCCTATTTCAAACCGAACAATTATGTTCTTCTTGCTTTTGTTAATTTAGTTCTGGTTTCATTTTCTGGTTGGAAGTCGTTCCTTGCTTTGAGGGTTTGTTCCTTTCTTGTTCACTACAATAATTCACCTTTTTAGGGTTTGTTTTATCTTGAGGTGGTCTTGGTAAAACCACCCCCCAAAGTTTATTGAAGAATTAGGGAGGTTTTAGAAAGACCCTTAAGCATGCCCTTAAGGTATTTTTGAAAGTAGTTTTGTAAAGTCGTTCCCAAAGGTGTTTTTTTGGGTGTTTACAAAAATGTTTTCAAAAACTCCTTTAGGAAGGGTCTCTTGAGAACCCCAAAAGTCCTCATTGTTAATTTCTTTCTTGATTTCATGTAGTGGAAAAAGTACTTGGTTGAGAGATTATATAGTGAACAAATTACTTAATAATTACTAACACATATTAGTGATTTTTGCATTGTATGCAAAGAATGCATTAATAAAATTTCATAAAAGACTCTCTTGAAGTTTATGAATAATACCATCGCCTTTCTTCATGTAGTGTAAGGAGTGTACTAAAGTTCTTGCATACATTTGATGAACTTGGGGTATAGAAATATGACTTATGTCTATGCAATTGATATACCATTCACTATGTATGTGTGTGTGTCAAAAATATATTCTTAATACAAACTAAACAAATTCCATGATTACACCCACTAGAACAGGGAAATCAACCCTACAATAATTAGTATCATGACCCTTAGAGAGAGGGATCACATTAGCATAAGGAAAGGGAGAGTGGAATGTCAAAGCCTAGAAACTGTAAGAGAGGGAAAGAGATGAATAAATGAGAAGGTGTTAAGTGTACTAGGTTAATAATGATTTTGCATTAATCGTTTATGTGACTCAATGTAGAAAACTAAGTACCATTAAATTACTAGTCTCATTTAGTGAGCTAATTAATATAATCATTGAAGATGAAAAAGAGGTAAAGAGGATGTCTATGGTATAGAATATAAATCTTAGATATAACACCAATCTTGTATCACCCTTGAGTTATGCACATACTGTAATATCAAGCTTAGATATAACAGCAATCTTGTATCACCATTGAGTTATGCACATTAACATGGTTTCCTAATTTCTTAGAGTTTACAAACCCTAGTCACATTTCATTATAGAAATAGATGGTAAGACAAATCTAATGTTAGTTTCTGATTCTACATGCCCATCATAGGGCATGACTCCTAAAAATTCTATCTCTTCAACTCTTGCACTGACACTAGAATCAAGACCATCATGGAAAATCACAGATACAATAACCAATTTGTGTTCTAACTAAGGAACCACACTAAGCTCAATACTCATCAATATCATTTCTCCATGAGCATACCCTATCTTTATATCCCATAAGATTATGGATCCAATAGCGTAGAGGGTGTTAGCTCCATCTGTAGGTCATCTACAAGGTTATAAAACCCTGTCTGTAAACCAAGGGCCATCATAATTATCATTTTTTCCAATGTCATATTCTTCTCAAAGAAATTTAAAAATATATGTTATGATTACATTTAAGCTCTCTACTCCTACAAGTAATAATGGGTTGATGTATCACAACCAACTTGATCTATCATGTTCTCAAAAATATAAAAATATAAACTAATTTTTAATTTAAAACATTTAAAATACGAAAAGATGCATAAAATAACCCTGTACTAATGTTTCCACTTGATTTTTGTAGATCTACGTGATCATTAGAATTCCTCTCAAGTGTTTAATGTACACATAACTCTACAATGCTAGGTGTTATCTGGCACTTTCTCTTGCTTGTGACACTAAAGTGTCTTATAATGAATATGTCACAAATTAAATCTTATTGTAGAATATAATCTCAAAAAACATGGACGATGGGATACTTAAGAGTTATCAAACTTCAAGTTTGACTATTTTGGAGAGCTATGTTTCCTCCCTCACATGAGGCATGCAATTGCTTTTTATTCCTTTATGAAGCAAGAAATTATTATCACAAAAAGAAATCTTCAATTTCATATATATGGCTTTGTTTCCTAGACAAAAAAGACAATTAGTGTCAACTATGTGTCCCTCCCTTTCTTGAGGAATGCAACTGCTCTTTATTCCTTTGTAAAGCACACAATTACTATTACAACAAGAAATCATCAATTTCATACTTGTGGCTTTGTTTCCTAGATGACAACACAATCAATGTCAACAAGTGCTTTCATTTTAGAAGAATCATGTATCTTTATTGGGACAATATTCTTATCTATTTGATTTTAGCTTATGCTTGGTGCAACATAGTTAAATGTTGATCCACTTTCTCATAGACTTGTGAAATCTCAATGAGTTTTTCTTCGTTTTGCGTACTATAAAAAAAATGTTCTTTCTTGTTATTAAATAACATAATTTTGATGTAATAGTTGCGTGAGGCATGCACACCATGTCATCCCTAGAAGAAACATGAAGAAAACAATTATTGTGCACACTAGAAAGTGAAAAAGACAACACAATAAAGAATAAATAGAAGGTGTATCCATTCATTATCATCAAGCAACTAAGAAAGTCTGCTCCAAGAAAGAAGAAGTTTGCTACTACAACAAGAGAAGAGTTCCTTCTTTGTTTCCTAGGGTTTATCTTTTTTCTACATATGTATTTGGATCTACACTAATCTCCAAATTGATTATCTCTATTAGAAGGTCGTTTTATTTTCTCCCTCAATGATTTCCCATATCAAAATATTTGTGTCTATTGTTTCTGTGCTTGGTTATTATTTTAGTGATCATGTTTATTATGCAATTATATTATACTACTATATCTATAAAAATCTAATATTGTATTAGAGAAGTGTTGAAAGAAGCCATTTGCAGAAACTAGGGCGTCGTGATTTGGAGTGTTTGCAACCTCAGTTCATCTCGAAATAACATTGAGAAACTTGCCCTAGGAGGGTGCACATTTCTATGGAGACAAAATCCATATTGGTGAACTTTCAATTTTTTACCTAATTTATGTTGGGGTCAAGAACTAGGGATCCACGTTTTAATCCCTTATGTCCACTGCTTAGTTTTCACTTTAGTACTCTTCAACTAACCCTAAGAAAGTGCATCTATATGTGGAAGTAGATTTCAAATCCAGGAATTTTCAATTTTGACCTATTCTCCACCCGTAATAGAAACTAGGGATTCCACTTTCTTGTTGCTCTATTTATAGATTTGGGATTCCACTTGCTTAGCTTAAAAAGAACTATAACTATAGTCACTTATACAGATTCTACATTATAATATCTCGTGATTGAAGGAGCCAATCTCATATATGCCTGTGTTTAAAAAACCGTAACCTGCAACTTATGACTTATGACTTATGTAACATCATGCGCATTGAATCAACTAAGGTTTAACATTAGAAAGACAACTGAACATTAGACTAGTACATTTACATAGTTTGTATTTGGAATAGGTCAATAGGGATTAAATAGTTGAAAGATAGTCATGGAATGGAAGATAATTTGAAAATATTTTTTTATTGGTTATATTCTTCTAGTTAAACAGGTTTAAGTGTGAGTTATTCATGCCTAGCTACATGTTATCATGGACATTCTTGTTGTTATCCATTTATCAATTATCACTTACTTTTTAAACGGGTTTAAGTGTGAGTTATCCATACCTAACTACATGTTATCATGGGCATTCTTCCTGTTATCCATTTATCAATGATACCTGGCCCACATCAGAGTTACATCAAACAATAAATCATTACTATGAATTTGTGATGATGTATACATCACTTTCACTTTTATTTTTGAAGAATGCCGTTGAATATATGGGTTTGCGATGATGTATGCATCACTTTCATTTTTAATTTTGAATAATGGCGTTGAACATGCTTTGGTCCATCCTTTACATATCATAACACGGTCAAATCAAATTCATTTTAGATAAGACAATAAAACATCAATTCATTTTGATAAGATTAGAAAAATGAAGACTTCAATCTCACTCACCCATTATCGTGATATCTCCACCACTTGCCAATTCCCATCAATCTTAACACCGAGCACCCTAATCTGAAATTTAACATGAATTTTATAGATTTGAGAGATAGCTTACAAATTCATAGAATTGCTTAAATATTTAGGGTTTCTTACTATAATAACCCTGTAATTTCAAGGTGGATTAAGATATTTCCAAAATTTAATAAGCCTGGACTGTGCTCCACTTTGTTACCATTACTCAACTGTCCTCTTCTATGTTAGCAGAAGCCATAGCTTTAATACATCAAATCATGGCTCTCTGCCCTAATATGTTACCAGAAACCAATTTACAAGGCTATGAGAAATGACAATTCTCAAGTCTCAACAGTAAAGATTTTTTTTATATCTGTTTATAAGAAAAAAAAAGGAACAAAAACCAATTTACAAGACTATGACAAAAGGCAATTCTCAAGTCTCAACAGTAAAGATTTTTTTATATCTGTTTATAAGAAAAAAAAGGAACAGAAACCAATTTACAAGGCTATGAGAAAAGGCAATTCTCGAGTCTCAATAGTATAGATTTTTTTTAATCTGTTTATAAGAAAAAAAAGAAAAAGAATATCAGCATATTTCCATAGGTGTGATTATTGTACAGATACTCCAATACCTTTTTTTTGGGTAGCTAAATGGAATTGAAATTAAGACCTATGTTCTAATATCAAGTAAGATTTACTGTGACGCCAAAACCAAACACAAAACAAAATCTAATTACAAATTTTGTAAAACCATTAACAACTTTCTTATTATCTCTGGATCCAATCACTGACCAACAAGGAAACTAAGATCGGTGAAAGGAAGCAATACATACGAGGACTCGCGACTTACAATTAAAGAAATTATATTTGATGGTTTAATAAATACTTCTTGTTTAATTTGAATGATTTATTTATTTTAAACTTCAAAGGAATGTTATTCATGTCATCCTTAACCTACACTCATTTTATCAACACCTTTAAATTACAAGCAATTTTTCATTTACCAGTATCAATGTTATTCATGTCTTCTAAGTATCTTCGAATATGACCTCCGTGGTATAAACCGACAGCCCGCAAGCCAGAATATACCAGAAACTTGTGACTCAGCAAGGGCCGAGACGTCCCGACTCCAATCCCGACAAGGGGCGGTAGCCTATCCAGGGGGCGCCTACCCTTTGAGCCTTATCACAGCGGACCATGTCTCGGTGAGAATTGACCTCGAGTGAGCTGGGTGACAGCCGACGGATTTGATCCTGAGCCTGGCCCTATCAAAAAAAGTATCTTCGAATATGCTAATAAGTAAACCCGTATCAATTACGTAACCTCTTTACATTTGTTATTAACTTATCACGTTTTGTCACCTATCTTAATGCCTTTTGACCATTGACATTATACCAAACACCTTTATATTTTATTCAGATTACAATTGACATAAATATATTATACTTTATTATGTCCTTGGTTAGCGACCACTACTTTCCAAAGCTTCGTTGACTTTCTCAAAATTAGCAGAATCCTAATGTTGGACTTCTTGTTTCCTTTGCAGATTTTATTTTTTATTTCTTAATTCATGATTTTACTTTGTCCTTATTGGCAAGGGGTGTGTGACTCAATCACTAGAATTTGACCAGGCTTTAGCAGTTGTGGCCGCGCGCTAACGTACGGCGGAAATAAATGTTGTGGTTAATTGTTGCATAGTTTAGTTTTGTATTTACTGGTAGTAAATAGGAAGGCTTTAGATGCGTTGGCTTGAACGTTCAAAATTGAACCCTTTCGAGCCATTCCAAAGGGTTATAGCCTTTCCAAGAAGCGTAAAGTTAAAATTGCTCTTCAAAATGATATTAAAATTTGAATTTTACTCTTCTAATTAAGAAGGAAAACATTTGAAATTACCAATCCATGTAAATCTCTCAAAATGTTAAAATTTCTACGTTATAAAGTTCAATTCATCATTCAAAATTTTGGAAATATGATAAATTATAATCACTCACCCATTCAAGCCATGCATTCACTGCTTAGTTGTGCAAGATGACCAATATTCATTGATGACTACGAGACACTAGTCATCGAGATGTGACTCTGACTCTCGAGTCACTTGGGGCTGCAATCTAAAGTGTGACAATGTGTCAACAACTACGACTATAACAAAAACGAACTATTAGTCTACTACTAGGCCTGAAATGAGCTCAAAACTTTGTGCCTACTACCTATGTGAACCTCACTACCAATTTCCACTCTTATTTTGTCAAAATGAAATTCAAAGGTTGGTTTGATGAGTCCTCCTCTATAAGACTTTATTTCTTGCATGAATTTCATGGACTCATGACAACTATAAACAACACTCAATGTCATGCAAATACAAATAATGACATGTGGCTAGGATCACAAACTATGCAGAGGTCCATTTATGCATTACTATAGAGAAGTGTCATTGACCACACATATGGAGAAACAATGCTTACTAATAAAATTTAAAAAACAATTGTTGACTAAAATAGTCTTCAATTTGATGGGTGGCATGATTGTGATGTAATCTCCCTCCGTCCTTCCAAATATTGTTGTTTCTCACAACATTTCTCCTCAGCGCCACCAAAATGCATATAAAAATTACTTGTCTTCAACCATAAAATATTAAATGTGTCTAGATGCAAACAGTAAGAGACAAGTATAAGTAAGTCTTATATTAAATTTACCATATAAGTCTTTAATTAACACTATCAACTAACATTTGTCACGTTGGATTGAACATGTGATCTTCTTATCACTCCTTACCAATGTGATTGCAAGGAATTCTTTGAAGGTGAAGTCCATAATTTTAGGTCTTCTTCTTCATTTTCATACCTTTTGGTAAGACACTGAAGAATGTAGTGGCCTACATCCACATGGAAAACAGTTTTGACACAGAGGTATATGCATTAGATGTTTTCATTAAATAAATTAAATTACTGTCTGTGACTGTCGATTCGCTGAATCGTCGATTGGTACAAAAAACAACAAATTTTAAAGCCCCGAGCCCTTAATTACTCACACTTAGAACTTTCTCAAATCTGGCCATTAATAAACTTCGTTTGGTATTTTGCTTCAATTTAAAAGGAGGATTGTTGGGACTCAAACATGCATTGAGTTGCAAGGATTCAATTGACTTAGGCTTGATTCCATTTCCCCTCCATCCCATACATGTATGCTTTCATGACAAGTGATGAAGACAAAATTTTAATGCCTTGACCCCACTTATGCTAGCTTTGCTAACTTGCTTGGTATGTACGGATTTTTTTTTAATGCTTTATAAGTTGTGTATTATTTTCTCTTAGGTTCTCATTCCTTATAATTCTTAGATCTCTCAAGCTTGGATTGCACTTGGATGCCCCAATATGGTTAGGACATACACTAAGTAGTTTTTTTTTTGTATAATGAAGTGTGCACCATCTTAAAAAAAATACAATAGAATAGTTGTATTTTTACTAAACTGAAAATTAATGATATACATTTGACAACTTAATGTCTTCAAAATAACTTTTATTGAAAATATATCATTTTTTCATGTAAATATTAAGGGGTGCTCAATTATTAAAAATTGTAAAAAATTGAAAGAACAATATTTATTTTTTGTATTTTTTTGGTGAAGGGTTTAGTAAAATTATACTTGTCAATTGAAGTACAATTACTTATATTACCCTTCATCTTAGAAGGGCTCCAAGAATAAATTCCCTTCCATTTGAAATTAAGACCTTCCCTTCAAATTTGATCACTGCTTGAGCATCATATTAATAATGTCGCTATGTTCATTTCATCCATCCAATAGTGTTGTGGTCTCTTAGCCTCCGCACATGAAGCATAGGGGGGTCAGGCTGGGTTGGGCTGTAGTGCGGTCTTGATGATGTAATACAAGTCCAGAGTTCCCATTTGTGCACATGCAAAAGTTGAAGGTTGAGTGATTTAGCACTGAATGTATAGTAAATTGAAATCAAATTTGAATTTCAAACTATTTTATTGGATAGCAGGGAGGATTTCGTATTTGACAGTGTGTTTGTCGTACAATTTGATAGAAAACCTTGGATGCCCTGGGCTGCACCCATTTTTAAAACAAATCCTTCATCATTAGGCTAATGCCTTCCTCAAACGCGCTTAGAGCGCTCTTTTTCCCTTCATGTGTGGAGGCTATCTGTTTTTTTTGGATTGTTTCGACGCAATATACATGAGCCTAGTGATTGTTTTTCCCTATTTCAAACTTAAGGATTATGTTCTTCTTGCTTTTGTTAATTTAGTTCTGGTTTCATTTTCTGGTTGGAAGTCGGCCCTCGCTTTGAGGGTTTGTTCCTTTCTTGTTCACTACAATAATTCACCTTTTTAGGGTTTGTTTTATCTTGACGTGGTCTTGGTAAAACCACCCCCCAAAGTTGATTGGAGAGTTGGGGAGGTTTTAGAAATACCCTTAAGGTATTTTTGAAAGCAGTTTTGTAAAGTCGTTCCCAAAGCTGTTTTTTTTTGGTGTTTACAAAAATGTTTTCAAAAACTCCTTTAGGAAGGGTCTCTTGAGAACCCCAAAAGTCCTCATTGTTAAATTCTTTCTTGATTTCATGTAGTGAACAAATTACTTGGTTGAGATATTATATAGTGAACAAATTACTTAATAATTACTAACACATATTAGTGATTTTTGTGTTGTATGCAAAGAATGCATTAATAAAATTTCATCAAAGACTCTCTTGAAGTTTATGAATAATACCATCCCCTTTTTTCATGTAGTGTAAGGAGTGTACTAAAGTTCTTGCATACATTTTATGAACTTGGGGTATAGAAATATGACTTATGTCTATGCAATTGATATACCATTCACTATGGTATGTGTGTGTGTCAAAAATATATTCTTAAAACAAACTAAACAAATGCCATGATTACTCCCACTAGAAGAGGGAAATCAACCCTACGATAATGTGTATCATGACCCTTAGAGAGAGGGGTCACATTAGCATACGGAAAGGGAGAGTGGAATGTCAAAGCCTAGAAACTGTAAGAGAGGGAAAGCGATGAATAAATGAGAAGGTGTTAAGTGTACTAGGTTAATAATGATTTTGCATTAATTGTTTATGTGACTCAATGTAGGAAACTAAATACCATTAAATTACTAGTCTCATTTAGTGAGCTAATTAATATAATCATTGAAGATGAAAAAGAGGTAAAGAGGACGTCTATGGTATAGAATATTAATCTTAGATAGTGCTTAGATATAACACCAATCTTGTATCACCCTTGAGTTATGCACATTAACATGGTTTCCTAATTTCTTAGAGTTTACAAACCCTAGTCACATTTTATTATAGAAATACATGGTAAGAAAAATCTAATGTTAGTTTCTGATTCTACATGCCCACGATAGTGCGTGACTCCTGAAAAGTCTATCTCTTCAGCTCTTGCACTGACTCTAGCATCAAGACCATCATGGAAAATCACAGATACAATAACCAATTTGTGTTCTAACCAAGGAACCACACTAAGCTCAATACTCATGGATATCATTTCTCCATGAACACACCCTATCTTTATATCCCATACGATTATGGATCCAATAGCATAGAGGGTGTTAGCTCCATCTGCAGGTCATCTACAAGGGTATAAAACCCTATCCGTAAACTAAGGGCCATCATAATTATCATTTTTTCCAATGTCATATTCTTCTCAAAGACATTTAAAAAGATATGTTATGACTACAAAAGCTCTCTACTCCTACAAGTAATAATGCGTTGATGTATCACAACCAACTTGATCTACCGTGTTCTCAAAAAATATAAAAATATAAACTAATTTTAGCTTAAAACATTTCAAATACGAAAAGATGCATAAAATAACCTTGTACTAATGTTTCCACTTGATTTTTGTAGATCTATGTGATCATTAGAATGCCTCTCAAGTGTTTAATGTACACAAACTCTACAATTCTAGGTGTTATCTGGCACTTTTTCTTGCTTGTGACACTAAAGTGTCTTATAATGAATATGCCACAAATTAAATCTTATTGTAGAATATAATCTTAAAAAACATGGACGATGGGATACTTAATAATTATTGAACTTCAAGTTTGGCCATTTTGGAGAGCTACGTTTCCTCCCTCACATGAGGCATACAATTGCTTTTTATTCCTTTAGGAAGCAAGAAATTACTGTCACAAAAAGAAATCTTCAATTTCATATATATGGCTTTGTTACCTAGACAAAAAAGACAATTACTGTCAACTATGTGTTCCTGCCTTTCTTGAGGAATGCGACTGCTCTTTATTCCTTTGTAAAGCACACAATTACTATGACAACAAGAAATCATTAATTTCATACTTGTGGCTTTGTTTCCTAGATGACAACATAGTCAACGTCAACAAGTGCATTCATGTTAGAAGAATCATGTATCTTTATTGGGACAATATTCTTATCTATTTGATTTTAGCTTATGCTTGGTGAGACATAGTTAAATGTTGATCCACTTTCTCATCGACTTGTGAAATCTCAGTGAGTTTTTCTTCTTTTTGCATAGTATAAAAAAATTGTTATTCCTTATTATTAAATAACATAATTTTGATGTCGTAGTTGCGTGAGGCATGCACACCATGTCATCCCTAGAAGAAACGTGAAGAAAACAATTATTGTGCACACTAAAAGACAAGTCAAACCCACATAGAAAGTGAAAAAGACAACACGATAAAGAATAAATAGAAGGTGCATCCATTTGTTATCATCAAGCAACTAAGAAAGTCTGCTCCAAGCAAGAAGAAGTTCGATACTTCAACAAGAGAAGAGTCTTTTGGGGTTCTCTATCTTGGAAGAGTTCCTTCTTTGTTTCCTAGGGTTTATCTTTTTTCTACATATGTATTTGGATCTACACTAATCTCTGAATTGATTATCTCTATTAGAAGGTTGTTGTATTTTCTCCCTCAATGATTTCCCATATCAAAATGTTTGTGTCTATTGTTTCTGTGCATGGTTATTATTTTAGTGATCATGTTTATTATGCAATTGAATTATACTACTATATCTATAAAAATATAACATTATATTAGAGAAGTGTTGAAAGAAACCATTTCCAGAAACTAGGTCTCCATGCTTTTGAGTGTTTGCAACCTTAGTTCATCTCGAAATAACATTGAGAAACTTGCCCTAGGAGGGTGCAACTTTCTATGGAGACAAAATCAATATTGGTGAACTTTCAATTTTTTACCTAGTTTATGCTGGGGTCAAGAACTAGGGATCCACGTTTTAATCCCTTATGTCCATTGCTTAGTTTTGAATTTAGTACTCTTCAACTAACCCTAGGAGGGTGCATCTATATGTGGAAGTATATTTCGGATCCGGGAATTTTCAATTTTGACCTATTCTCCACCTGTAATAGAAACTAGGGATTCCACTTTCTTGTTGTTCTATTTATAGATCTGGGAGAAAAGAAGGCCTATTCAACTCACTCTATGAGAGAACATGTTTATCTATGGAATCATATTTGCAAAATTCCAAACTTCAAATTTGACCTAACTCCTGCAAGGGTTTAATACCAAGCTGTAGTCAAGATGACTGGTACGAAGGTTGGAGTAGACTTGATGGGACTTCCAACTTCATCTCTTGGAAATATAAAGGTGTCCTCATATTGTAGGAAAATCATCTCTTAAATTTTTTCAATGAGAAGGTTCTAGAACCAAAAGAGGAAACAAAAAAGGATCGGTGGAGGAAGAGTGATGCGAAGGAAAGAATAATCTTGGTATATTCAGTAAGAGACCATGTGGTTCCTCAGATTTCTTAGAAGAAGAAAACCAAGAATATGTTTAAATACTTTATGTTTGAAGATAGCGACATCAATCGAACTCTTTCCCTAAGACAAGAATTATGCAATATCAAGATGCCAAGGTGAGACTCAAATTCTACTTACTTCATGAAGATTTTTGAGGTAAGAGATCAATTGAGTACCGTTGCCAAGAATCAATTGCAAACATATAACTTCTCATGATGAATCTTAATGGTATCCTTCCCTCATGGGAGCCATTCATTCAGAGTCTTTGTTGGAAATCCAAGTTACCTAAGTTTTCTCCATTATGGACAGATTTTACACAAAAAGGGACTAGACATGTAACTAGATGCATATTAGGAAGAAGGATGACTTTCGTATCAAACAAAGAAATTAAATGGAATTCAGGAATGTTTAGCAATGATAACAGACATAAAAGGACCTAATACATTCAAATATATGAGGAAAAATGACACATAATCCCATAGCATCTCATATAGAGAATGGTGATTGGGAGAAGAAGGCTTCAATGTATGTTTGTGTCTCTACTACATATGTGTATTTATTCAATTATTATGGAAAGCAGCTAGATTCTAGTTAGAGTAATGATAAATGGATTAGAGTATGATATTCCTAAAGTACGAGAACTAGTTAGTTGATTTATAAGGAGGTACACATGCATTCAATCAGAGGTGCGGTTCAAGATTTAGAATATATCATTGATGATGATCCTTTACTCATGATGTTGTATAATTTTGATCTATTACTCATCGAGACAGGGATCCTTATTGTCAAATACAGATATATTTAGCCTCTGATATTGAGATGATCTTCGAAAATTGATGGTATGGAATAAACCTAATGAGATCTTCCTAAGTTAAGGAAGACACAGTTGAGATCTTGAGCAGATCTAGCATGATGATTGTGAGTACATGAATACATAGAAAGCAATGTTTTTTTTATCCATAAAAACACTTGAAGGATCCTTGATGTACATAGGCGTCACCAAGACAGATACTTACATTTTAGTAAGGAATTGTGCTCATTTTCTCTATAAGAGATGGTTTTCAAATTGGCACTTGAAGTGATTTCTCATATAGGTTGATGGACTAGCCTATATATAGCTCCAGAGAGGGAGCACGATCCTCAGATACAAAGGGAGTAGGATGCTCAAATACAGAGAAAGTAGGATTCTTAGATACAAAGGGAGATGGATGCTCAGATGTAGTGGGAGAAAGGTGCTCCAAAACTCAACGAGATGTGATGAGCATGATTTCAATATCAGACAAGTGTTCCCCCACTATTAGCCATGTGAATTGACTAAGGGTGAGTGGTCTGATGGGAGAGTCATATCTTCTCCCAGGAACTCTGTGAAGGAGTGGGAAGATATCCTAGACACCCTACAATGGGGTGGGGAGACTAGTATCTTAATGCTCTCTCATGCTGGTGTATGAATTAAGCCATGTGACTTGTTGATATTTCATTTATTTTAAAAGTTAATTGCATTTCATGTTTCAAATAAGGTAGGACATAAGTTTCTACCCTCTATACATTTGATTTCTTTGTTAGATGATATATGTGCATATCTATAGTTTCCCAAAATATTGTTCAAAGAGCACATTAGTGCCTAGATGATTCAGAATGGGACCGTACTTTAATCCTTGTCATTCTGAGAAGGAGTGGGGAGGTTGGTCCTATGATTGTTTCCCTCACTAAGAGGGAAGGTTGATATTTTAGTATCTTCTCGCTAACACTTTGTGAAGGAGTGGGGATATTGGTTCCATGATTAACATCCTTTTTAGGAGGGAAGGTTTACTTTACTCCATAAAACTTTATGAAGGAGTGGGGAGATTAGACTCGTGTTGATTCCCCTCATTAAGAGGAAAGGTTGATTTTACTTCTAGACACTATGAGAAGAAGTGGGGAGGTTGGTCCCATAATTGTTCCCCTCGCTAAGAGGGAAGGATGATTTTATTACATTCTCATGGACACCCTTAGAAGGGGTGGAGAGGCTATTGCATTCTTCTAAACACTCTTATAAGGAGTGGGAATATCTCTTGGACACCTTGAGAAGGGTTGGAGAGGCCACTGCATTATCCTGATCACTTTGTGAAAGAATGAGGAGATCTCTCGGACTTCTTGAAAAGGGATGGAGAGGATAATGAATACACCTGAACACTCTGTCAAGGAGTGAGGATATATCTCAGATGTTGTAATATCCCCCAATACACAAACATGCTATGTAATAATTATTTTACTATTTTATTTGTTTGGCTGGTTCATGAAACTGCCAATGGGTCCTTGGAGCACAAATGTAACTGAAACGTTATGCTTGGAATAAATATCTGAATGATAGGGACATCCACATTGAATGAGAAATTATGCATGTGAGAGTGGGGGACATGAAGGGTCATTATCAGGAAGTTGCACCAGGTGTGGGAGGGGCAATATAGCGCTAGATCCACCTTGGGGAAATGAAAATGTGATGAAATAAAGATTATGTGGGATGCAAAAGACCTAGACAAAGAAAACTATAAAAGGGGAAGGATTCTGGAAGAAAGGGGGTGGGATGGCTGAGCACTCTGTGTTATGAAAGCTGAAGAAAACATTGTCTATGTAAGACAAGAGATTCCTCACAAGAGAATTGGATTGAGTTTGACTGTCACCACTCTTGGCATGCACAATTAGATCGAGCGTGATTAAGGACAGAGGGAACTTCTGTGCCTAATATATGGTTGGGTGGAACACATTTTTTCCCTCTTCATTGTGGATCATGTTACAAACAAGTTCCATTTTTGTTTTGACATTTCTACATTTTACCAAGTTCAGAGTATATCCACAGATGTGTGAATGCGTATTTCCATGCTTCTGTTTTAATGATTAATGCCATATTTATTGTATTGATACAATGTTGATTACGAGCCAGTGTGTGCTCATCCTCTATTCTGACTGTCTTTGAAATGCCTTCGGCACTATAGTTGCTCTATTGGATTAAAATGTTTAAGTCTTGCATGCTAGTGAACTCCATATACACCGGTTTACATACATAGATGTGGTCTACTGACTGTTACTGCTATGTTGCCTATGTTTATATTTGGAATGTGTACAGTCACCTATGTTTGAATATTAGGAACATGTGCATTTGCTTTCTATTTTTGAAACGTGTTGATTGCCTGAAGTATGAAAATGGAATTTATAGTTTTGTCTTGCTTGTGTCCAAGGTCTGAAGTATGGGGAATTTATCAGACTAGTTATTCCTGCTATAGGGCTTGGAAGTTTCCTTGCTAACTATTGCTTGTGGAATGATGCTTATGAATTGGTGCCATCATGTTTTGTTTGACTAATTGTGCTTTGCTTTTGGAAAGATTGGTAACTAAAAAGGGGGATTATTTCTCTGCACAAAGTTACCTGTATGTTGTATGATTTCCCTTGACAGATGAGTTCATGGCATATCTGAGTATGTATGAATGTGGGTGATAAAATGATATATAGAGAAACTCTAGGTATGTGTTTGGGAGCACTGCTCATAAACTAGTGTGTGATCATGCCCTATTTGGCATGACTAGGATTGTTTGGGTTAGATAGCTTATAAATGATATGATACACCTACTTTGAATGATACTTCTTCTATGGGTCTTATCTTTCTCCAAAGTAATGTATTCATGTTTGGTTAAGAATCAGTTATCATTGGATTGGATGTGTAGATCACGGAGGAAGTAATGGATGGTTGTCTATAATAGCATTATGATTGGAAGGTAAATAATCTAGTATATGGAAGTATTACTTGGATAAGCTGAAAAAAATGACATATAAGGATCAAATAGGAGGGTAAGTATTTGGTATGGTCAATGAACAAGACTGGAGAAAGTTAAATAGAAAGGTCGGGCTACAAATTCCTATGAACTAAGAAAAGATAGGAACACATGCATGGGCAATTTTAAGAATCCCTCCTAATTTATGTGTATAATAAATGGACTAATCCTTATACATAGCAAAATGTGAAGGGTATTTTATTAATAACATAATATGTATAAGAAAAAAAATATGAATATTTTGCAGAAGTATATAATATTGTAAAATCTTAAGAAAATGTCTTACTAAACTATAAAACATTTTAAAGTATTTAACGAAATATAAAATATAAATTTTATGTATTACAATTATAAATATTTAAATTGGTTTAATCATATTTTTTAATTCAAAAGAAATTCTATGTTTTTTAATTAATGCAAAGTATACTCTTGAATTTTTTGATAAAGAATATTTTGTGTGATATTTTATTGATTTCATATTTCATTTCAAATAGATGGGTAAAAGCATGGTAATGTGTCTCACTTTGCGGCAAGAAAATTTGTTCTGTTTTTATAAATTTATTTAAAATATTTATTATAAAAAATAAAAAAACGTGATTAAAAAATTTTAAAAAATAATTTTAACAATCACTTGTATATTATTTCCATATTCATATGAAAAAGTATTGATTTTGATGTCTTAAAATGATATTTTTTGGGGTCACCCTTTTACATAGACATACAAATTATTATTTATATTGATAATTTAATAATAATTAAAATATATCATAAAATAAAATAAAAAAATATGTACAACAATCTTAAAAGTGTCTATAAATAACTTGTTCAAAAAAATTGGAATAAAATAAGTAAATGAAGGTAGATATGGGGGGTCGCAGTTTTGTGAGTACTAATGAGATGCTTGAAAGAATAGTAAATTCCCTCTAAATAAAATGAAATAAATAAGATAAAAATAATTTTTTTATTTAAAACAAATACCATATAAAAGCTCATTTACAATTAAAATTTTTGTTTCATTACACCATTATCTCATTCTTGATGGATTTGAATATTTCTAAACAAATACTTTTAGTTCTTAAATTTCATCGCCGCAAAATGGGAAAAAGTGAGACACATTACCATGCTTTTACCCAGATATAATTTTTAATTTCGAAATAAATTTTATTAAAATAATTTTTAAAATTAAATATATAAAATATATATATTTGTAAAAAGAATAAAGCACTAAAATTATGGGTGATAATGGCATTGTGAAAATAGGTACTCATATTACTTGTTTATTGAGACTCAAGTCTAATAAGAAAATAGATGTAATATGAATAGTTAATAAAGAATATAAATTTACGACATCTAGCTACATAGTTAAAAGAATACTAATACCCACTTTGAAATGATATATTTCACTCAAATATAAGGAAGTTTGTGAAAATAGTACTCATATTACTTGTTTATTGAAACTCAAGTCTAATAACAAAATAGATGTAATATGAATTCTTAATAAAGAATATAAATTTACAACATCTACCTACATAGTTAAAAGAATATTATACCCACTTTGAAATGATATATTTCAGTCAAATATAAGGAAGTTAATGAAACTCTTAATTTATTATTAAAATAAAGACTTCTAAATGAAACTCTTAATATTATTAAAATAAAGACTTCTACTGCATCGAGGATTATTGCTACTAAAAGAGATCTTAAATGAAGTTAATGACGCTCTTAATTTATTATAAAGAAAAAAAAGGGAGAGTGAGGATTATTATTATTGAAAGAGGTCTTAAATGAAGTTAATGCCACTCTTAATTTATATATTTTATCAAAACAAAGACTTCTATTAGAGCAAGGATCATTGCTAATAGAAGAGTTATATTAGAGCAAGGATCGTTGCTAATAGAAGAGGTTTTTTGAGTTGAGGATGTAATTATGAGCATATCTATCATTTTTGTGTTTTAAAAATGCTATATTTAGGATAAATATAATTATGTTTGTGATTTCAATTTATTATATTAATAATAAGTTTTTTATTTCCAATATTAACATATTGGAATTTTTTATCACTTACAAAATATATTTTGTAATTTTTTTTTAATATATATTTATATATATATCAAAGTTATATCCAAAATTGAATTACAATTTAAGAAACAACAAATTTTAAATAATAATAATTAAATTTTAATATTAAAAAATAATTATTTATTTTACATTCATATTCTACCCAATATACAGAGACATATAAGTAGATTGTTATATAAAAGATTTGATTATGAAAATTTGTTTTAAATAATTATAACAAGTAAATTTTGATATTAAAAAACAATTATTTATATTGCATTCATACTCCAATATAAGTAGATTGTTATATAAAAGATTTGATTGTGGAAATTTGTTTTAAATAATAATACGAAACAAATTTTAATATTAAAAAACAATTATTTATATTACATTCATACTCCACCCAAGACATATAAGTAGATTGTTATATAAAAGATATAATTGTAGAAAAATTATATATTAAATATTATCTTGAGATTTTATTAGTTCTAAAAGTAAAGACAAATTAACCTTAATTTGTCGTTTATATTCAAGCTCTCAATAATAATCTTCTTTCGCTGACAAGAATAGTATAAGATCTAAGACTTTTTAACCTAAATGCATTATATGGTATGTGTTGGAATAATGGAGAAATGTAAGGCTGCATAATAGTGATTGGATTGTGTGCATCTCATAAGATTAGGAGATAGGGTTGAGATCCATGAGTATAGGATATAATAGCTCATTTGGTTGAACATGGTTTCACTATATATTGTAATCATTTCTTTTTGATTAATTGAATTGGTTGAGTACCATTCCTGTGTGCGTGCGAGCCTTTGGCTCTGCACATCCTCCTTTCAAGTTTTCTAAGTTGGTATCAGAGCTTCAGGTGAGCACAAGTATTGAAGGAGCAGAATTTTTTTTTAACCGTTGCCATTGCTGCTTGAGTGTGGAGCCACAGTTGTGAGCGTGTTGAAGCTTCCATCTATTTTCTTTGCACGTGGTGTTGAGTGTTGGGTGTTTCCTCCACCGTGGAACAATGAGGGAGCATAAGCATTGAAGGAGGCCAATTTTTTTTTATCTTCTCTTGGAACTTGTGTCATCACTGTGAAGTAGAGCCGCTGCTGCTGAAGAAACTGCTACTGAAGGATATGAGAAGCTGGACTGTGAGAAGGTAAATTTTTTTTTCTCACCATTGTTGTTTGATGCTTCCTTGAGTATTGGCATGAAGATCTCCACACAGAAGAGTTCAACGTCAGAATTGTGAAGGAAAAGCATTGAAGGAGAAGGTCGCTCGAAGGAGATCATCGTTGGAGCCTACTGCGTGGTGGAGATTGCCGTTGATAAACGTGAGTCCACCGCCCACTACAAAGTGTGGAATTTTTTTCGCTGCACCATATTCGAAGGAGATCATCGGTGGGAGAGCAGATCCATTCCCATTTCCATTTCACATGTGGGAGAGCAGATCGTCGGTTGAGAGCAGATCATCGTTGGGGATAGAGCCTGGTGTGTGTGCCTCTGAGCGTGGAGCTGATCAATCGTAGAGATGATCGCTGTGGAGATTGGAGGTATATATATATTTTTTCTCCCTTGCAAACGACATGGAAGTATCCAACAACCTGCGATTTGGAGAATTGCGTTGAAGAAGAGTATGGTTGCCAAATTTTTTTTGGTTACAGTGGAGCTCAGTTGAGATATTGAGAAGTTTGAGCAGGCACTGCGTGAAGGTTTGCATCTTGAAGGCTTGTGTGGAAAGAAACCAATCTTTTTTCTCTTTGGTGATTATTTTGGCACCGCCTATAAGTTGAAGGTGAGGAGCGGTGCCTTTGGGAATTTCGCAAAGAAAGAGTGGTGGCACCGCCTTCAAGTCAAAGATGAGGAGCGGTGGTACCGCTGAAGCAATAAAGAAGAGGAGAGGTGCTCAAAGATTTCCTTGCATCGAAATTGGTCACCGCCCCCCGAAACGCCTATTCCTTTTGTCACATGTGCGGTTCTGGCCTGCTGATGTTGTGTGTGCTTGGTGGCCTATAGTTGAGTTGTATCTCCTCCTAATGTAGAGAAGCCACTTTGAGTCCCTGTTGTGGTGTGAATAACGAATCATTGAATCCATCCGCGATTTAATCATAATCGCTGCTTTCTTGGATTATTTCCCAATCATAGCCGATCTGAACCTGTTGTAGTTGCTGAAATCGCTACGAGTCAACAGGGTGAATGTGAATGCTACTCAGCTTCCTGCCTAGGAGAATCACTAGAAGGATTGTTAGGAGAAGATTGTGGATTAAAGATCGCTGCCAATTGGTGAGAAGATTGCCAACCCGCGCTGAAGAGCAAAGAGCTGGAAATGAAAATTTTGTAGCTGCAGATTTTGCAGAAGCTAAAGGGAGATCCAGGACAGCAAAGGACCAACCAAATGCCATAATGCACATTGAAGACTTCAAGTTTTCCAGCAAGAAATGAAAAAGGATAAAAAAATACTATCTTACAGCCAGAAAAGTAAAGATGAAGTTTATTAGCAAAAGTATTGTAGAGCACAAATTTAGAGGGGGAGCTACAAATCATGTAAGCATATTTGCTAAAAATCCATTTCTCCATTAAGGGGGAATGTTAGAATAATAATGGAGAAATACTTATGTTGGTATATTGTTATGTTGTTAGTGTACATGTAGTTCTAGATCCACTAATGTAGGAGTCTGTTGGAGGCTCTCCAAGCCTATATATCTGTAACTATTATCTATGAATAATTAAGCAGTGTTAAGCATACGCTCACCTTCTGTGTGCATGATTTGTTGTTCTCTGATTTCTTAGTGTATGGATGAATAGCATCCAACATGAACAATTAAAACGGAAGGGAAATGAATTTATTTGAAAAGATGGGTGATATCAAGAAGTACAATGGTGCATTAAGTTTCTTTATTTCGATTCTTTTCCAGAATAGCATGTATTAGTATTTTTTAGTTAAAAAAACATTAAAAAAAAGTGGTAAAAAACATAAAAAAGTGGTAAGTATTAATCACGATACAAAATATTGATAAGTTACCTTTTAAACATTTGTGTTTATGATATTGAAATCTATCAAAAAGCACTTATCATATCATAAGCCATTAGCCATTTAAATTTCAACTACCTTCATTATTCATTAATTTTATTTTTTTAAATTAACAAAGTTGATCAAATAAAAAGAAAAAAGCTAATGCTATTAACATTCATACCTTTAATATCTAACCACAATCTTTCATCCCTATGATGTTCGTCATCTATATAGTTTTTTTATCATTATATATATAGAGAGGGGTCTTGTTTCATATTAAAGGTTGAAATGAAGTATGGTATTCTTTTTCTTGGAAAAAAAATGGTGTAAATATATACTATTTTCAAAATAGAAAAATAAAAAATATATATAGTTTTAAATGTTTTTAAATATATCTACGTAATATTTCAATTTCAAAATATTATCTAAAAAAAATTATAAAATATAAAACCATTTTTATAAAAAAAATTGAACTATTTATTATAATATTAACTTTCATAAATGGTTAACCCCTCAAAACTATACAAATTTTAAAACATGCATATAAGTTTAATTCCTTTCTATCAACATTATTGATGTAAATTTCATATGGAATTAAATAGTGAATAACCTATATGCTAAAAATTAATATCATTCACACCAAATTTTTATTAAGTTTTTGATTTTTATATATAGACATATAAAATATGGACATCTTTATGTAGTTAACTAGTTATCATTCATTATATTAGTTACTTATTTATTATTTATCCTAGTTCCATTTCTTCTCGATTTAATTGGTTAGTGTCGTGACTATGACATGAATTTGATAGGAAATTTGTTTGTTATGAGGTGACTTTACTGTCAAATACAGTCCCAAAAACCATAAAACCATCATGATTCTACTTTAAAATTGTCAAAACAACTTACAGAGTTGTCAAAACCGTCAAACTTGACAGGGTATTTAGATTTCAAATTCATACACTAGTCGTAACTTCCTCCCAATTTAAGAGAAAGTTTATAGTAGTGTGTGTATGAAATAAATTTTATATTCCATTGGATATTTTATGTCTTCATTCACTAGGTTTTCTATCCCATAAGAAATCATGTCTTCTTGTGCTCATTGAAAATGATTACTCATTTTTTGAAAGAATTTTTTGGAGCTTTGAAATAATATGTGCCTAAGGTTGTAAAGGTTTTATATTGGTTACTTATGTTATGGATCGATACATGTATCTTTGAGTGGAGCAAGGCTTATAATTCTAAATTACAATGACAAATCTAAATGATGGCTTATAAGTACGACAAGTTCTTAAAATTTATCCTTCATAGGTTTAGGAGACATCATTATTCATCATGCACATAATCAACATTCCCCACAAAAATACGTCTTTATGATTTTTTTTCCATATTCATAGCAATTTTGGCAATGGGTGTCCAACAATTTATCATTTGCATAGATTTTTATGTACTTATTTGATCTTTGTTAATGTTTATAATATAGAAATATATTGGAAAAGAAAAATAAATATATAGTTATAGGCCAAAATGGAATCTTAATAAAAAATGTTATTATATCAATTAATTTGCTTAAAACTTGGTAGGTCTATCCTCATTTCTTACATCAATAATCTTCTTAATTTAGCAGTCAACCAAGGTTCCTCTAAACTCTAAACATAAAGCCTTATTGCTCTTATTTTTAAAAGCATAGATACAAACAACCCACGCAATCATAGGACCATTAAGATTAGCACTCTTTTAGACAAGTTACACGAGATTATTCTAAAAAGAAGATCATCATATGGATAGAAAGTCACAAAAAAAGAGCAAACTTAGCTAAAGGAGAAGCAATATTTAAGAGCTACTAGTCATCCCTTGACCAACTTGTTACTCTTAGGGTCATTGCTCAAGAGTGTCGCAATAATAACTAATCTTATCTGTCGCTTTGTTGAATTTAGAAAAATATTTGACATAGTGCTCAAAACTTACCATTGGAATAGACTAAAAGATATAAAAGTCTCTTCAAAGTTGATATTAAGGCAAAGGTTGTATGAAAAAGTTATTTCTAAGCTTAGGTACTCTCATAGCATTAATATAACACTAAAGCAAGGCTATTCCCTATCAACTACCTTTTTAATATATATATTAACAAGCTAAACAGCTACTTAAAATACACTACTTATAAAGTTATACCAACAATCCAAACTTAAACTATATATATATTTAACAATATCAACTTAAAAAAATAACTTTAAACAAATAACATATAAATTACAAATTAAAAAATATTATCTAATTATTAATAATGATTAAAAAAACATTTTTATAATAAACACAGAATAATATTCCTCTCCTAATTCAAATTCTTATAGAATAATATTTCTCTCTTAATTCAAAATGTCAATAAAAGTAATAACACTGTTAACATACAAATATGGCTTTAGTCATCAACACATTTAAGATGGATTTTATTTCATAAGAAATAAAAACACCCCAAAAATGGTTTTTTTTTTTTAAATTTATGTATGAGCCTTAAATATTGTATGATATTATTTTGGTCATCTTTTGGAATATTATCGCACTAAGAGGTAAACGACCGACAGTCAGACCTGAAAAAGATATTCTTATAAGTCCAGAAATGCCATCTACATTTTATTATACTGGTAATTGGTAATTTCTGTTTGCGTGATCAAGGCTAAAAGCATGAGATGCAAGGAAGCTCCAAAGAATAAACGAGATTTGCTGTGCGTATAAATTGGGTGGAAGCATGTTATTTGTCGATAAATTGTTCTGTTATCTAACTTTAAGGTTGACCCCCGCCTAACTTTAAAAAGAACTATAACTGTAGTCACTTATACAGATTCTACATTATAATATCTCGTGATTGAAGGAGCCAATCTCATATATGCCTGTGTTTAAAAAACTGTAACCTGCAACTTATGACTTATGTAACATCATGCGCATTGAATCAACTAAGGTTTAACATTAGAAAGACAACTGAGCATTAGATTAGTACATTTACATAGTTTGTGTTTGGAATAGGTCAATAGGGATTAAATAGTTGAAAGATAGTTATGGAATGGAAGACAATTTGAAAATATTTTTTTATTGGTTATATTTTTTTAGTTAAACGGGTTTAAGTGTGAGTTATCCATGTCTAGCTACATGTTATCATGGACATTCTTCCTGTTATCCATTTATCAATTATCACTTACTTTTTAAACGGGTTTAAGTGTGAATTATCCATACCTAACTACATGTTATCATGGACATTCTTCTTGTTATACATTTATCAATTATCACTTACTTTTGAACGTGACCCACATCACAGTTACATCAAACAATAAATCATTACTATGAATTTGTAATGATGTATACATCACTTTCACTTTTATTTTTGAAAAATGCCGTTGAATATATGGGTTTGCGATGATGTATGCATCACTTTCATTTTTAATTTTGAATAATGGCGTTGAATATGCTTTGGTCCATCCTTTACCTATCAAAACACGGTCAAATCAAATTGAACGAGACATTAATTCATTTTAGATAAGATAATAAAACATCAATTCATTTTGATAAGATTCGAAAAATGAACACTTCAATCTCACTCACCCATTATCGTGATTTCTCCACCACTAGCCAATTCCCATCAATCTTAACACCGAGCACGCTAATCTGGAATTTAACGTGAATTTTATGGATTTGAGAGATAGCTTACAAATTTATAGAATTGCTTAAATATTTAGGGTTTCTGACTATAATAAGATATTTCCAAAATTTAATAAGCCTGGACTGTGCTCTCACTCACCCATTATCGTGATTTCTCCACCACTTGCCAATTCCCATCAATCTTAACACCGAGCACCCTAATCTGAAATTTAACATGAATTTTATAGATTTGAGAGATAGCTTACAAATTTATAGAATTGCTTAAATATTTAGGGTTTCTTACTATAATAAGATATTTCCAAAATTTAATAAGCCTGGACTGTGCTCCACTTTGTTACCATTACTCAACCGTGCTCCTCTACGTTAGCAGAAGTCAGAGCCTTCTATGTTAGCAGAAGCCATAGCTTTAATACATCAAATCATGGCTCTCTGCCCTGATATGTTACCAGAAACCAATTTACAAGGCTATGAGAAAAGGCAATTCTCAAGTAGAAACAATAAAGATTTTTTTATATCTGTTTATAAGAAAAAAAAGGAACAGAAACCAATTTACAAGGCTATGAGAAAATGCATTTCTCAAGTCTGAAACAGTAAACATTTTTTTATATCTGTTTATAAGAAAAAAAAGAAAAAGAATACCAGCATATTTCCATAGGTGTGATTATTGCACAGATACTCCAATACCCTATTTTAGGGTAGCTAAATGGAATTCAAATTAAGACCTATGTTCTAATATCAAGTAAAATTTACTGTTACAGCAAAACCTAAACATATAAAACCAAACACAAAACAAAATCTATTTACAAAGTTTGTAAAACCATTAACAAATTTTTTATTATCTCTGGATCCAATCAATTGTCTGACTGACCAACAAAGAAACTAAGGTCAGTGAAGGGAAGCAATACATACAAGGACTCGCGACTTACAATTAAAGAAATTGTATTTGATGGTTTAATAAATTTTAAAATGGGGCCTAAAATAAATACCTGTTATTTAATTTGAATGATTTATTTATTTTAAACTTCAAAGGAATGTTATTCATGTCATCCTTAACCTACGGTCATTTTATAAACACCTTTAAATTATAAGTAATTAATAATACTATAGAAAACAAGCAATTTTTCATTGCCCAGCCACAAAATTATTATCTTCTAAGTATCTTCGAATATGCTAATTAGTAAACCCGTATCAATTACGTAACCTCTTTATATTTGTTATCAACTTATCACGTTTTGTNGACCAGCCACAAAATTATTATCTTCTAAGTATCTTCGAATATGCTAATTAGTAAACCCGTATCAATTACGTAACCTCTTTATATTTGTTATCAACTTATCACGTTTTGTCACCTATCTTAATGCCTTTTGACCATTGACATTATACCAAACACCTTTATATTTTATTCAGATTACAATTGACATAAATATATTATACTTTATTATGTCCTTGGTTAGCGACCTCTACTTTCCAAAGCTTCGTTGACTTTCTACAAATTAGCAGAATCCTAATGTTGGACTTATTGTTTCCTTTGCAGATTTTATTTTTTATTTCTTAATTCATGATTTTACTTTGTCCTTATTGGCAAGGGGTGTGTGACTCAATCACTAGAATTTGACCAGGCTCTAGCAGTTGTGGCGGCGCGCTAACGTACGGCGGAAATAAATGTTGTTGTTAATTGTTGCATAGTTTGGTTTTGTATTTAGTGGTAGTAGATAGGAGGCGAGCCTTATTCACCGGACAGAGTCGTCTTTAAGACGAGTCTGTCAACAGACCAGGATGACCATCCATAGCATAAGCCATGCCCATCGCCTACAACCATGAATAGCATATCCAGCTGCTACGGTCGGCAGCTACTCTTCGGCAGGCAATGTTGGATTTTGATGTAGACCGCTGACGGAAAACAGGTTTCAGCTTTCCGGTGGAAGCTTAACCAGTGAAGGAAATGAATGTAAGAGTGTTGGAGAAGGAAATGAGAAAGAGAATGGTGCAGTGGACAGTGGAGAGTCTCAGGAAAATATGTCTACTGTCAGAGTGATGGAAGAATAAACTCAATCAGCAAATCTACAGGAGAATTTGTATAGACATGTTGCTTCTAGAAGCATTCCAAAAGGGGTGGATTCCCTGCAGGACTAATTCTTTTGAGAAGCTTGAGAAGATTGGGAAAGGAACTTACAACAATGTGTATAAAGCACGTAATCTTCAGAGTGGAATGATTGTTTCCCTAAAGAAGGCTGTTCAATTCTACTTAAGATGCAAGTTTCAACGTCCTCTTTCTTGACCAATGCCTTGAAGCTCTTTGAACAAGCATTGCCAGCTAATGTGGACAATTTATTTAGAACAACAGATACATTAAAATGAAATTACTTGACAACTTCACCTGTGAAACATATCAAAAGAAAGGATCTGTTTAATGCTTCTAAAGAACTGAGTGGTCCTCCAACAAAGGTCATATCAATGAACCAGGAATAAAGGAAGACAAATCCACAGTAGGGCTTTTCCTTCTACAGGCTACAATCCACAGAAGTGGTCACGAGATGCTACAGTGCACGGGTAGCAGCAACCACTGCTCCCTTTCCTTGTGCTCACATTGTAAAGCTAGAGCGGCAACAAAGGATACCCAAACCCTTACTCGTGGCCTCCTTTATCAGCAGCGCATCCCAAACAAATTTGGGGAGCCCTAACAACAGAATTTGGGCAGCAAAGTCTAAAAGGCCATCTCCCATTTCACACAAAACAATTTCACCTAAAATAGATGACAGCAATCCTGGACAAGGCAACGTACCAATTCTCTTCCTCGCTATGAAGAAAATATTCTACCTGAAGAAAATTCCCAGCAATCCATAGTGGGTACAAACGAAAGACAAGGGGAATGGGATTGCTTTGCTAGATAATTTTGTATCTATTTATAATAGATGTTAACGAAACAATAGTAGAAACATATTAAAGTGTCAAAAAATGAGATGGTTTCTTTTTACAAATCCTTTTTGGGGAGAGTGCAGAGAGAAATTACATCAAGAAAAGTTGCAATTTTCATTAACTCCAGAAACTATTTAGGCAGTATTAATTTTTGTTTAGACATTACTTCAAACACATGGCATGCATTCTCAATAAAGATTACCTGATTAGGCTCGATCCATATTTGAATAAATTGGTCCTCTTCAGCACTTCATATCTCTATCACGGTGGGTTCTCAACGTTTTTTCATTATGAGTTCTATGTGTTGTGTCAGCATGTCGGTGCTAGGGCATGAGATGTTCTCAGTCACGGTTCGTCCCAGTGATTCAGTTACATGGAGTATTCTTAGCTATGCCACAGAACTATTAGTTAGGGAGGTATGAGGAGCATTCGAGCATGTAGAAATAAAGGCAGAGTAGTATTAGATATGCCGCAAAACTCATAAGCACATGAAGAGGAGTCGGGAAGGGATGGCAGTAGGACCGACATACTGGGTAGAGGTTTTGGTTCTTGTTGTGCATTTCGATTTTTAGTCTTTTATGATATTCTGTTTTTTTATGATTTGTTTTTTATTATTTTATTGTTTTAATGTTCTTTTTAATATTTGTTTTTATTAATATTTGTTTTTATTGTGCTTTTTATATGTATTTAATTTAGAAGGCTAAATATTTTTTATTTTTTATCACTAGAATTTAGGGAAAGAAATTGTAATCTTGGATTGATGATGATGGTAATGATATTTTATATATGTGAATTTATTTAATATGATTGATGATGGAAATGATATTTTTATCTATGCGAATTTATTGAATATGGTGACGATGACAAGGATGATGATGAAGATGATGACTATGCCGACAATTTTGTCCCGATTATACAAGTAGTGTGGAATGTTGTTGCTTGAGTTCTTCATTTCTACCTTCTTATGAAGAAGTTCATATGGTGGATCCTCTTATTAAATAGTTATAAAGTATTGCAACTAACCATGGGAATGTCCAGTCTCAATATAGGGCTTATGATATAGGTCTCAATTTAAAGGATATCCACCCTTGAGGAAAACTAAATTTAGAGCCAACATGTTGCTCAAGATTCCATTGAGTTAGGTTCTAGAAAAAAAAAATTGTATGTTGTACAATGATACACCTTCACTGCTTGAAGTATAATACAAGGTTGGCCTCGATGTCGAAATTGATGCTCTAGGCAATGAAGATGGAAATAGAGGAGGGTGACACAAAGAATGCAGAGAAATCACATTAAAAGACATGTTTTTCATGAAATATATTGTCCCCAAAAATGAATCATGGAGGCTCGGAGTCCTAAAATTTGTAGTTACAAAGATTACTTCCATGAATTAGCAAGTGATGAACATCTATGTATGTTAGTTGCTTGATGTTTTACTACTCAAAGAAATTGTGGGATGCTCCAATGAAAATAATTGCCTTAATGGCATGTTGTACAGGTCTCATAAATGCAGGTAGTCATGTCTTTGTCTGTGATCATTTCTAGAACATACCACATCTATGGTTTTTGTTATTGAAAAATATGGTTAAATGTCTAGTTTTGATATAAAACCAAGCATGGTAGTACATTTTTGTGAATATTTCTTAGCAGTTTTGTATGAGATCATGTTTGGTAATCATTTGCCAATATTTTAAGGGGAGACAATGAAGGTTGTAGATCCATTGGAAAGAGGTCCATTGAGAAATCTTGTGAGTTAAGGGATTGAAGGCTCACATGGGTATTGAAAATTGATCTTACTCTTTTTGAGGGGAATAATGAGATCAAAGTCTAAAAGGCCATCTACATGTCTTAATGATAACCCCCAAGTGCATACAATAGCATAACCTAGCCTACATATCCAGCCTCTGACATGAAAGTGGATGGGTAAAGCATGGTCCACGTGTCATATTAAAAATATGAAAGTATAACCAAGCCTACATATCTATCTCATAACACATATATCAAGGAGAGGAGTGCATCACTTGAGGAGAGGTAACTAACCAGGTGCCTCATCCCCAAGCTGCATCAGATGACTAAATGTCGACTACTTGGTAACTGACCATGTGCCTCCATTCGGCTAAGTTCCCCATCCCCATCCCCTGAGTTTTTATTTTTCTCTCGGCCCTTTTCCTGTAGCAACTGCATTCCAAAGGTTCGTAGTTCTCTTCTCCTCCACGATTCAATAGTTTCAGGAAAGATTGATTTGAATTGTATCTCTTGGACTACCACCATCATCTCTAAATTATAGTCCCATGTATCCAAGTCAAGAAGTTCTCAACTGGGGGTCTATTTCCCAAAATTTGTCTCTTAATGATTATTTACCAGAATCCTCAAAATATTTCACCTGTAATTTATTGAATAATGTTGAAATACAATGGATACGACAACTTATTAAGCAAGATAAGCAGATATGTAATCTTCCTTTCTCCACCAACTTCATTTCCTTAGGCCAGCTTTGATGGAGCTTCTAACCATTATGGCACGAAATCATTCTTAATAACCTTAGCCATGAATCTTCCTACTAATACCACTCATAACCATCCTCCACTTTCTCAAAACCAATATCATGACCTAAGATCATTTTCAACTTTCCCACTCATGCCCTGGTACACATTTTTTTCCTTTGGAATGTACATAGGATTCAACGTAGGAGATTGAACAAGCTGGAAGATTGGGATTTAGGTTATAAGCCTAATTATAAGCGATCTGTGAGGAGATATGCCAGCTAGTTGAGGATTGGGAAGCTTTACGCAACTGGAATGTTTTATTAGATTTGCATCCTGATCGAAGTAGGGATCATTTGAGTCGGTTTCGGAAGCTTCGGGAATGGATCCACCCTTGGATCTGAGCCCAGAGGAGCGCCAAAGAATCTTAGATGAATCCTTCAAAGCTTTGGTGGCTACCGCATCTCCCTCAACTCTGCCCGCTCCGAATTCCAACGATGTGATCTTTGTTAAGTGGGAAGTCGCTCCTCGAATCCAGATCACATCAACAGCTTCAAGATTGAAATCCCTAGCTCTGAGTGAGAAAGGTATGATAGGTCAGTTTACAGGAATATGGCCATCACCAAAAACTATGGATGTCTAGATAAACAAAAACTGGATGCCCCTGATCTTTGGGGGTCTGCAACATTGTTTTTGCATAAAAAGGTTTTTTCACCTTCTTGTTCAAAAATAAACCTGATAGAGATCTCATATTCATGAGTCAGCCCTACTTCATGGACCCTCGTGGCTTATGCCTAAACGGCTAGAGTCTTTCATTTGACCCAGAAATAGATGTGCCATCGCTAGTCTTGGTTTGGGTTCGCCTCACACATCTTCCCCTACACTATTGGAATGATGAAACTCTACAAGCAATAGGGAATTATTTTGGAAACTACGTTGACCAAGCGGAACCGAAGCGACCATTATTTTGCTGCGCAAGGATATGTGTAAAAGTAGATCTAGATAAAGAAGGGGGCAGAGTTGAGGGAGATGTGGCAGCCACAAAAGCTTTGAAGGCTTCATCTAAGATCCTTCGATACTCCTCTAGGCTTAAATCCAGGGGTGGATCCATTCCTGAAGATTTCGAAACTGGCTCAGATGATCCCTACTTCGATCATGATACAAATCTAATAAACAATTCCAGCTACGTAAAACTTCCCAATCCTCATCTAGCTGGCATATCTCCTCATAGATCACTTATAATTTGGCTTATAACCTAAATTCCAATCTTCCTTGTTCAATCTCCTACATTGAATCCTATGGACATTCCCAATGTAAAAAAGTGTACAAGGGCATGAGTGGGAAAGTTGAAAATGATCCCAGGTCATGATATTGGTTTTGAGAAAGTGGAGGATGGTTATGAGTGGCATTAGTAGGAAGATTCATGGCTAAGGTTATTAAGAATGATTTCATGCCATAATGGTTAGAGGCTCCATCAAATTTGGCCTAAGGAAATGAAGTTGGTGGAGAAAGGAAGATTACATCTTTGCTTATCTTGCTTAATAAGTTGTGGTATCCATTGTATTTCAACATTATTCAATAAATTACAGGTAAATAATCATTAAGAGACAATTTTTGGGAAATAGACCCCCAGTTGACAACTTCTTGACTTGGATACATGGGACTGTAATTTAGAGATGGTGGTGGTATTCCAAGAGATACAATTCGAATCAATATTTCCTGAAACTATTGAATCGTGGAGGAGAAGAGCACCACGAACCTTTGGAATGAAGTTGCTACGAGAAAAGGGCCGATGGAAAAATAAAAACTCAGGGGATGGGGACCTCAACCTGGGGCTGAGGGCCATCCTTTGGTAGAATGGGGGCACCTGGTCAGTTACCACAAAATCAACCTAGTCTAGGACTGGAACCTTAGCCTAGGGATGAGGGCCATTCTCTGGGAGAATGGAAGCACTTGGTCATTTACCAAGTAATCAACATTGAGTCATATGATGCAGCCTAGGGCTGAGGCAGCTGGTTAGTTACCACGTCATCACCATAATCCTAGACTGTGTCTAGACAAGTGATGCACTCCTCTCCTTGATATATGGGCTATGAGATGGATATGTAGGCTAGGTTATACTTTCATATTTTTAATATGACACATGGACCATGATTTACCCATCCACTTTCATGTCAGAGGCTGGATATGTAGGCTAGGTTATGTTATTATATGCACTTGGGGGTTATTATTAAGACATGCATATGGCCTTTTAGACTTTGATCTGATTATTCCCCTCAAGAAGAGTATGATCAATTTTTAATACCCATGTGAGCCTTCAAGTTCCTTAACTCACAATATTTCTCAATGGACCACTTTCCAAGGGATCTACAACCTTCATTGTCTCCCCTTAAAATCTTGGCAAATGATTACCAAACATGATCTCATACAAAACTACCAAGAAATATTCACACAAATGTACTACCATGCTTGGTTTTATATCAAAACTAGTTATTTTACCATATTTTTCAATAACAAAAACCATAGATGTGGTATATTCTAGAAATGATCACAGACAAAGACATGACCATCTGCATTTATGAGACATGTACAAGATGCCATTAAGGCAATTATTTTCATTGGAGCATCCCACAATTTCTTTGTGTAGTAAAACATCAAGGAACTAACATACATAGATGTTCATCACTTTCTAATTCATGGAAGTAATCTTTGTAACCACAAATTTTAGGACTCCCCTCCATGATTAATTTTTGGGGACAATGTATTTCATGAAAAACATGTCCTTTTAATGTGGTTTCTTTGCATTCTTTGTGTCACCCTCCTCTATTCCCATCTTCATTACCTAGAGCATCAAGTTGGATAGCGAGGACAACCTTGTATTATACTTCAAGCAGTCAAGGTGTATCATTGTACAACATACACCAACTTTTTCTAGAACCTAACTCAATGGAGTCTTTGAGCAACATGTTCGATCTACATTTAGATTTCCTCAAGGGTGGATATCCTTTAAATTGAGACCTATATCATGATCCTTATATTGAGACTGGACATGCCCATGTTTAGTTGCAATAATTTATAACTATTTAATAAGAGGATCCACCACATGAACTTCTTCATCAGAAGGTAGAAACAGAGAAGTCGAGTAACAACATTCTACATTGCTTGTAGAATCGATACATAATTGTCGGCATATTCGTCATATTCATCATCATCCTTCTCATCGTCACTATATTAAATAAATTCACGTACATACAAACATCATTTCCATTATCAATCATATTAAATAAATTCACATATATAAAATATCATTACCATCATCATCAATCCAAAATTACAATTTCTATCCCTAAATTCCACTGATAAAAAATAAAAAAAATATTCGGCCAATTAAAATAAATATTATATAAAAAGCACAATAAAAAACAAATATTAAAAATAACTTTAAAACAATAAAAAAATAAAAAAATAAAAAATAAACATAAAAAAAACACAAAATCATAAAGAAAGCAAAATAAAAATGCACAACACAGAACAAAACCTCCGCCCAGTATGCCGGCCCAAATGCCAGCCCCTCCTGACTCTTCTTCCTGTGCTTATGAGGTTTGCAGCATAACTAATAATACTTTTGCCTTTATTTCTACGTCATGCCCGAATGCTCCTCATACCTCCCGAACTAACAGTTCTGTGGCATAGCTAAGAATACTCCATGTAACTGAATCACTAGGATGAACCATGGCCGAGAACATCTCATGCCCTAGTACCCATAGAACTCACAATGAAAAAGCGTTGAGAACCCACAATGAAAAAGCGTTGAGAACCCACGGTGATAGAGAGATGAAGTGCAGAAGAGGACCAATTTATTCAAATCTGGATCAATCCTAATCAGGTAATCTTTATTGAGAATGCATGCCATGTGTTTGAATTAATGTCTTAAAAAAAAGTAATACTGCCTAAATAGTTTTTGGAGTTAATGAAGATTGCAACTTTTCCTGATGTAATTTCTCTCTGCACTCTCCACAAAAAGGATTTGTAAAAAGAAACCATCTCATTTTTGGACGCTTTAATCTGTTTCTACTGTCATTTGGATAACATTGATTATAAATAGATACAAAATTATTTGGTGAAGTAATCCCATTCCTCTTGTCTTTCTTTTGTACCCAGTATGGATTGCTGGGAATTTTCTTCAGATAGAATATTTTCTTCATAGTGAGGAAGAGAATTGGTACGTTTCCTTGTCCAGGATTGTTGTCATCTATTTTAGGTGAAACTATTTTGTGTGAAATGGGAAACCTTGAAATTTATCTATATAGTAATGGGATCATCCAACTGTATAGGTATAGGGTTGATTAAATACGCTTCACTAAGTAATAACAAATTAATGTCGAATCCTGTGTCTTGAATTCAATTTCATTTTCTACATCGATACAATTGAGTGAACACTAGAGTCAAAGCTTGGCCATTTTCTATATACACCAAACAATTGTATATTTGTTTGAGATGATTTGTCAAAAAGGGCAGATCACACGAGGCTAGCAAGAATTTCAAGAGCATGTTATATGCAGGATTTGATGTTCCTCGCTATGACTACAATATGTTTCTAAGCGATTTTAATATGACACGTGCACCATGCTTTACCCATCCACTTTCATGTCAGAGGCTAGATATGTAAGCTAGGTTATGCTATTGTATGCACTTGGGGGTTATTATTAAGACATGCAGATGGCCTTTTAGACTTTGCTGCCCAAATTCTATTGTTAGGGCTGCCCAAATTTGTTTGGGATGCGCTACTGATAAAGGAGGCCACCAGCAAGGATTGGGGAATCCTTTGTTGCTGCCCTAGACTTCCACCAAGAGCAAGAATCGAGGGTATGTTACTGCCCTAGGTCCACACTGTGAGCACAAGGAAAGGGAGCAGTGGCTGCTGCTACCCGTGCACTATAGCAACTCATGACCATTGCTGTGGATTGTATCCTGTAGAAGGAGAAGACCTAGTGAGCTAGGAAGCCAAACTAGGATAGGGAAAAGAGATAAAGAAAGAACCCAACCACAAAAATCTCCTCTCACAAGCAGCGAATAATCTCAGTCATGAATCTTTCCTCAGTCCATAAAGGAGAAGTGAAGTGATGAAAGTTGTTGTGTGTTAAAATGAATTGCAAGTTACATTTATTTATAGGCTTTTATACATTTTAGTTGGTCCTTCATGCCCACTCAAAGCACATCATCATAAATAAGGAGGATTACTAAATGCTTTTACTTGATCTCCTCATGCCACCATGATTAGGTGCTAGGTCTCTTAACCAGGGGTAGCTAAAACCTGGAGAAGGTATTATATCCCATAGATCAAGGAGAGGAATGCATCACGTGCCCAGACCCGGTCTAGGGCTTGTGGTGATGACCCGGTAACTGACCAGGTGCCTCATCCCTAGGATGCATCAGATAAATCAATGTCAATTACTTGGTAATTGACCAAGTGCCTCCATTCTCCCAGAGAATGGCCCTTAGCCCCAGGCTGAGTCCCCTAGTCCCAAACTAGTTCAAATTTCTGGTAACTGACTAGGTACCTCCATTTAGTGAATGGCCATCAGTTCTAGGATGAGACCCTGTTAACACCAAAAAAGGGTTCACTACCTCATCTGTCCCATTACATGGCTCATTTGTCCATTTTCCTACCATATTTCCATCAAAAACCCATAAAACCATCTAAAAAGCCTCCAAAAGGCTTAAAATTCCTCCAAAAAATATCCAAAATTCCTCCAAAAAGGCAAAAATCTCCAAAAAGGAAGAAAAAATATAAAATAATGAGGAAAAGGAGGAAAAAACCCTAAACAGCTGAAACCCTAACCCTAAACCAGCACTCCACCACTATAAATAAGTGATGGAGACCCCTTATTCAAAATCCACAATCACAAGTATCCTGCCTCTGCCAAAATTGCTCTTAAAACCCTAGCTCACCATTGAGCTACTTTCACCGTGAGAGCCCTCTTTTGGCCCATTTCCACCATTGGAGAAAGAGAAGGAACAGCTGGAGCTCGGAGCAACCTCTCGGATCAGCGCAACGGGCTTCACCAACCTCCACATTGGAGGTCAGATCAATAAAAAAATCATTCTTTACTTTTTACTGTTTTGCTTCATGAACATGTTTAGATTAACTTTCATTACTATTTAGCATCTTTTATTTCACATATTATTGAACTGCTACTAAGGAGTCCATTGTCCTTAGTAGGTGCTCATTCGCACAAGCTAGGGGTAAAACCCTAGCAACAGTTTTGGCGACTCTGCTGTTTTTTTTTAATTTATTTTATTTCCCATTTTGTCCTTTCGGCTGTCATTTTTGGTCGCCGTAAACCGTCGTTTTTTGTTTCACAGTCGCGTTCCGACCGCGTCTTTTTAGCCCTTAGCTGCGACCCGACCGCACCTTTCCAGCTTTAACCCGCGACCTGAGCGCGCCTGTTTTTTCCAAACCCGCGGTCCGCCCGCGTCTGTTCTCCAGAAACCCGCGACTTGAGCGCACCTGTTTCTTCCAAACCCGCGGTCCGCCCGCGTCTTTTCTCCAGAAACCCTCGACCTGAGCGCGCCTGTTTCTTCCAAACCCGTGGTCCACCCGCGTCTTTTCTCCAGAAACCCGCGACTTGTACGCGCCTGTTTCCTCTAAACCCGCGGTCCACCCTCCTGTGTTCTTCAAAAACCCGCGATCTGTTCGCGCCTGTTTCCTTCAAACCTGCGGTCCGACTGCCGATCCGATCTGACTTTTGCACTTGTTCCTGCTTTTGAACCCAGCCCCTTTGCTGCCATATTTTCTGCACCTGCCCAGCCATCTGTTCTACTTGCACTTTTGTCCCCCTTTACAGAATTTAAAAAAAAAAAATTCAGCATTGTTTATTCAGATAATTTTGCATGGTAAAATTTTTTCATTCAGTATTATTATTATTTAGGAAGTTGCCCTGGCACTTCTCTTCTGGGTTCATAACCTCACAAGCACACAATCTATCACCTAATTCAAGTAAGACTTAAAAACTACTTAACTCAACCAACATTCTAACCCCACTTGGGGAACACAAAATAATTTTTGTAGCTAGGTAGGATCGGGGGGATAGGCTTCCAAAAACACCCCTCAGTTACTTACACTTGAGACATAGTTGTTGTCCATTAGGGAACCAAAATCCCCTAGTATTTTTTGACACGGTCACAACCGGTTTATCAGAGGGCCTCTCCCTTAGGAGGGTTGAAGTCATGAGATTGGTTCCGGAGGTCTGAGTGGAATACCGAACTCCATTCAGTAACTGAAGGGCTACCTTTCGCAGTTCTCGGGATATCCCTGTATAGGGGTATTGCGGTAAAAGGACCAAGCGGCAGATTTACCTTTCTGGACGTGTCATGAACGGGGTATCTTAGTTGCCATTCTTCTAAGATTTGACTACCTGGTGTCCCTCCCGGTAGGGGGATACCTTAGCCACTTGGCTTTCCTATTCGTATTGTCTGACTTGGATTTCATCACCTTGCAGAGGATATGTCTAGTTGAGTCATAATACTTTTAGTTAGGTGTTTGCATGCTCCCTTACCTCCTTTTGGTCTAGTGAGTCCACCGTTTTTTATTTGTAGGAAACCGACTGTTTTTTGGTATTCTGACAATTTTTGTTGACACTCCGCCTATTGTAGCACGCAGTTACAGTGGGTGTTTTGAGTTGGTTGTTGGCCTGAGCGCCCTATTTTTTGAGCTCTCCTTTTGCACACTCGATTGCATTAGAGTTTTTGAGCTGATTTGTAGTTAACTCAACCCATAGAGATTTGACTCCATTTGTCACCATTGATTCCCCGAGACATTCTCGGCGCCTAAGAGGCGAGCCCCCACAGCACGGTTCACTTGACACCACCCGTCATCGACACAGATCATCATCACTTGATACCACTCATCATAGATCTCGAGCCTTGTCACTTGACTCCACTCGTCAGCGGCATAGAACTCCGTCACCAGATACTGACGCCCCTTATTTCACCTCCGATTCTGAGCCAGACTCCGAGAACCCCCTTTACACTGCCCCCACTAGCCCCATGGCTGGCGTGACTCCCACTCCCATCTTGGTAGGGACCGTTGGTGGCACATCCACCACGACACCAGTTACCACACCTACTTTGGGTATGCCCTCCACGGGGGCCCCCTCTATTGTCCCCCTCACAACACCGATTCCCGCAGCGGGAATACCTATCCCTACTCCATTAGTGACCCATACTTCCCATGGTGGTGCAGGACCTTCCTATACCACCTTAGTTCCCCCACTTGGGGGCAACCTCCCTCACATGACCCCTCCACTTGGGGGCATCGGCCCCAACTTGGTCCAACCCACTACCATGTCACATCCTTCGTCCAGTTTTCCATTCATGGCTAGCCTCAACCTGCCTGACCTAGCCAGATTAACCAACGACCCCATCCGACACGACCCTGCGTGGCCTCACATGCCCACCAAGCTTCCCTCTGACATCCCTAAGTTCGAGGGAAAGGCAGGTGAGGACCCACAAAACCATATCATGTCCTTCCATCTATGGTGTTCCTCCAACTCCATAGTAGACAACTCTATTCGCCTCTGTTTATTACAGCGCACTTTCACTGGCTCTGCTGCCAAGTGGTATATCGAACAACCCCATGGAACCCATGCCACCTTTACTTCCCTTGCCTCGACATTCCTGCAATTCTTCCAGTTACCTGTCCGCTATGACGTAGGCGTTGAGATCCTACTATCATGCAGACAAAACACGGCTACCCACATCACGGACCACATTCATGAATGGCGTCGACGCCGTAGCCTATGCAAAATCAAGTTAGACGACCGGATCTTCCTAGATTGGTTCCTCAAATCCCTCCTTCCTATCATTGCTAAGGATGTGGCATCCGAAAGACACCAGTCTGAAGAAGAGGCTATCCTTAAAGCCCAACAGTTCGATCTCATTTACGCCCAGTCGGGTTATCTTTATACCATAATACCTGACGCCCCTCGCGACGATTCCTCCCAGCGCGATACACCGGGGGCATCCCACGCTATCGACGGCATCATTGGCCGTGTCTCTTCGCAGCCTCAACCATTTTCCATAGCCCGTCCTACCCCTGGCCCTGACCCTTCGCGGGCTACCTCACAATCTGGAGCAAACAACCCGTATGCTCCCATGACACATCACCACCATACCCATGGACCCTCATGTCCACCACAGTGTTTCGGTCATGCGACTCCTGCTCACGCCCCCCCTGTTGCACCTCAGCCCTACTATCCCCAGCAGGCTGCACCAACCCCTGCGGCACACCCACAATCCGCTCCACAGCACTATCAGCAACCCCCTTAGGTTGCTGCACCTGCGCAGCCTCCACCTACATATCATCCACCGCAGCCTGCTCCAGCCCACGCGCAACCTCAGAATCCACCTACTGTCCAAGGGCAAGTTTACGCTCAGCAAAACCCGCAGCAAAACCAGAACAACCAACGCAACTAGGGCCAACAAAACCGCGGCAGAGGCCAAAATCGTGGGAACAACCAACCGACCGAGCAAGCTGGTCAACACCCTAATCCCCCCACTAGTAATAATGCGGCCCCTGATAACCAAAACCCTGATCGCCCGCCCAAGCAAGCTAAAAACCCCAATTTGCGCACAAACTATCCTTGTTCTGTTTGCGGGGTCTATGGCCACTACACACATTTTTGTCCACATATGGAGCGAGTTCGGCAACTTTTGGCTGCGGATGTACACCGTCAAGGGCAGGCAGCTCCTCAAACACCACCCAACCCCCCACAACCTCGGCAGCCACCTTTGGTGCTGCAAAACCCCTTACCCACCCAAGGCGTAGTGAACACCGAACCGTTGGCTCCCCCTCAAACTAACGCACCAACCCAACAAATCACTTACGCTGCTCCTGATCAACCCATGCTCGATTCAGGGACCAACCACTTGTTGATGATGTCCTCCGATGAGGTCAACCTCCAGACCCGGCGGAACCAATATGGCTCCACCCCTGAAGCCCCTCCCGTCGATACACCTACTAACGCTCATCCCACTGATCAGGTGTTACGTATACCTCCACCTCCACTAGATGGCGCTCCCAGAGCGCCCCGCTTCCCACTTCGTCGTATCAACAATAACCCCAATGCGCGGGTTGCGTCAAACTACAACATTGTCGATGACTTAGCCCAATCCCCCGCAGCCATGTCTGCGTTAGAAGTCTTAAAAAACTACCCTTCGCAGCGCAAGAATTTACTCTCAGCCATTGGGGATATTGATCCAAATGATTCGCATTTAATGGCATTTGATTTAGACCAATCCGAACCCCGCCTTCCTTCCACTTTGGCATTCCAAGTTTCTGTTTCCATTCGGAATTTTGTCATCCATCGATGCATTATTGATGAAGGTGCCTCTACATGTGTCATTCCCACCTCCATCTGGCAGAAAATGGGATCCGCCCCTCTCCAGTAGTCCTCTACTGCGTTGCGAGCCTACGACGGCCGTTCAGCTCAACCCCAAGGCCTATTAACTAACGTCCCCATCTCACTGGCTGGAAAAATTGTCCTCATAAACATCGAGGTTATCAATGCACAGCTTGATTACAACCTTTTACTTGGCCGCAGCTACATGTATGACATGCGAGCAGTTGCTTCTACTGTTTTTCATACCATGATGTTCCCTCATGAGGGACGTGTGGTCAAGGTTGACCAACTCACTTACCATGATCCCAATGCCCTCGCGGCACCCGAAAATGTTCTCCCCATGATTGAACAACCTGTTTCGGGTGCCACCACCTCATTCGTTTCTTCTTTGGGGACGGGCGTTTACTCTGATGCACCAATGACCTCAACCTTCCCATCTATTCCACCCCCGTCACCTGCCATCGAAGTGTCCGACCTATGTACCCTGTCCCATAACACGCGAACTCCTACTACTCAACCGCCTTTGTTGCCTCAACCCCCTTTGGTACCTAGTCACATTGGTGCTACACCCATCCATACCATTCCTTTCCTCTTCCCTCCCTCAGGAGTAGTTAGCGCCCCGGTCATGGCCACCCTCAGCCTTCCTGGGTTAACCTTAGGATTACCCGTTTGGTATCTTTCGCCTCCCGTTCGTCCGTCAACACCTGATGTCATCCTGCAACCAGTGCAACCAATTTTCACTACTAGTAAACCACCTCCAGGTATCGCTACCTTGTTGTCCTCCACGAACCCCCCCCTCCTCTTACCAAACCCACTAGGGGCAGAGGCCCCCAACCTTACATTACTGTCCCACCTCCTAAGACAGTCAAAAATCCCCCTGTGTTTCATGCTCCTCCCAAATGCGCGCTGTGCGATGAGTTGGGCCATGCGACTCAACTATGTCCTCAGTTATCGGCATTACAGGAATACATGCAATTGCTTGACGACGACCCCACTATCCTAGTTGTCCATCTAGAATCAACCCCTAAGCCTCGAGACAAATCCCTCCGCACTAACCACTCCTGTGCCTTATGCGGTGTCTACAGGCATTACTCACATCACTGTCCCGATCTCCCCGAGTACAGAGTAGCTCTCTTTGAAATGAACAATCTAGATCTTGAGATGGCACCACCCACCATTATGGAAATCCACCCCCGGGACTCTTCCTCTTCCGAAGAGGTTAATACCATTTATATGATCTCTTCCACCACTACCCCTTCGTGAACCGATTTGACGACACAAACATTCCATACAGATGAGGAGATTCTCGAGGCTCTCACTGTCTCGGATTATCCTTGGGATGACATGCACCATCATTCCTACTTCCTCCCAGATGAATCTTCCTCTAACACTGCTACCCAATTTGCAGTTGAATCCAAAGACTTCCTTCCCCCCAAGGTCGACTGGTTCAAGGACCCTATTCCTGCTCCTGATGCCTTCGAAGAGGGTAACATGGCCAACATCTCACCTGTCATCCAAATTGATATCGCTGCCCCCGGAGGCACCCCGAACTCATCACTTTAGGAGCCTCTTGCAGTAAGCAAGAAATTGAGGAATACAACAAACTCTTCAGAGAATTCCACGATGTCTTTGCCTGGTCTTATACCGAAATGCCCGGTCTTGACCCTGCCATTAAAGAGCACCACATTCACACATGGCCTGATGTACCCCCCGTTCGTCAGAAACAACGTCCCATTCATCTCTAGCTACAGTTTTGGAATCAGCACGACGAGACCGTCACGATGGTCACCTCGTAGCATTATTTTTTCTACGTCATTTTTTGCCCATTTTTTAGACACCGCTAGTCGCCTCGGTTTGAGCGCCACTTCAGCCTCTCTCCGTTTTTAACACTTTTTATATCGCCAGATTCATTTTTCCGAGCTCGTGATGATGCTTGAGATCATTTCTCGCTCTCACTTGGTACAATTTCAACAGTGCGTCCCTACACCTTGCCGCATCAATTTGCGCGCCACATCGACCGTCATCAGATTATTTCACACTTTTTACATGAGCCATCCACTCCTGTCATACTGCAAATGTTTCATTATTTTTCCACCATTCATTCACCCCGCAAGGAGGCCCACCAGTGTTCCCCCCCACCCTCAGTCCTGGTCATCATAAATATTCCTTAATTGAACACTTCCTCCTTGCCTGACCATTAATTCAGAGTCTTCTTATTTGCTTTCATACTCCTTAAAATTGAAAGCAACCACGAGCATGAACTGTCATGGGCTCATAAAATCCACACGACAGTACCATTCCATCATTTCAGAGTCTTCTTATTTGCTTTCAGACTCCTTAAAATTGAAAGCAACCATGAGCATGTACTGTCATGGGCTCGTAAAATCCACACGATAGTACCATTCCATCATTTCAGAGTTTTCTTATTTGCTTTCAGACTCCTTAAAATTGAAAGCAACCACGAGCATGTACTGTCGTGGGCTCGTAAAATCCACATGACAGTATCATTCCATTACTTCAGAGTCTTCTTATTTGCTTTCAGACTCCTTAAAATTGAAAGCAACCACGAGCATGTACTGTCGTGGGCTCGTAAAATCCACATGACAGTATCATTCCATTACTTCAGAGTCTTCTTATTTGCTTTCAGACTCCTTAAAATTGAAATCAATTACGAGCATGAACTGTCCTGGGCTCGTAAAATCCACATGACAGTACCATTTTATATCCACACTTCTTCTAGTTCCCTAACCCATGAAGAAGTCCCCCCGCGCCTCTTGGCGCTATGATCAATCCTCTCGCCAGCACCCCCAATCAGGTCGCCTTTGTTCAGAGTATTCTGCAATCTCCTGCCATTTTACCAAAGCTTGAGTCTCCCTCAGCCCATTTACCCTCAGATCCTATACCGCTATGATCCCTTTACCACCAGTCAGTCTCATATGCTGCCCGATCATCCCCGCCATCATACTCTGAACAAAGGAAGTTTGAGTCCACCCACTCTACTTGCCCAGTTATTCCCCTGAGTTTATCACTCCTGCCATCAGTACTATTACAGTTCGGTTTTTCACCTCGCGCTCCTATCAAGGAAACATCATTGCCTTGATAGTTGCAGGTCTCCCTCTGTCGACGATAGCCCCTCTATTCCAGAGGATAGACCTTGAGGCCCCTGCACCTTGGACCCATCACCATCTGTGATGAGTGCCTACGGACCATTTTGGGAGGAGTCATCATTGCCTCTCCGAATAGTTGTTTCTCACATGCTCGACTTCAGCACCTTAATCGCATCGTTGAGAATCGCGCAGGATGTATATCCTTTCCATTATGTGTCGAAGACCCCGGATTTCCCCCGACTCTAGCACATTGGTGAGTCACTTTGGAACGCCGAGTGATATGTTCCCGTGGATGTCCGGGCTGCGTTGGAGATTGTATTCGGAAGCCATCCAGTTCCATGCTTCCTTGAGTACCCAGTTCAGTTCCAGATCAGTGTACCATTGCAAGTATGACCGTTGTCACCATTAGAGGAAATTTGGGGTCTAAAATGGGCCTTATAAGAAAACGTGCCAAAATAAGTTTTTGTGAGTTGGAATTCAAGAACCAATAGAATTTCAATAAAATAAGTCAACCATAATGGTTGAATTGGCATATTTGTCATTAAAAAAAACTACTTTTTTTGTTTGTATTTTCGACATATCTCATTGTGTTTTTACTCAAATTTCTATTGGGAGAGCTCGTTGGATGCGGAATTTGATTCTGCATCCAACGAGTACCCACACTGCATACTTTTGACGGACCCCACTACCCCAAAAACAAGAAATACCTGAAAAAAATGTGATGATGATGTCATCATCACGTTTTTTCAGGTATTTCTCATTTTTGGGGTAGCGGGGTCCGTCAAAATTATGCAGTGTGGGTACTCGTTGGATGCGGAATCAAATTCCGCATCCAACGAGCTCTCCCAATCGAAATTTGAGTAAAAACACAGGGAGATATGTCG
>LPNX010033074.1:501574-532434 GCA_001517045.1 Pseudotsuga menziesii
ATTGCTCTTGAAACCCTAGCTCACCATTGAGCTACTTTCACCGTGAGAGCCCTCTTTTGGCCCATTTCCACCATTGGAGAAAGAGAAGGAACAGCTGGAGCTCGGAGCAACCTCTCGGATCAGCGCAACAGGCTTCACCAACCTCCACATTGGAGGTCAGATCAATAAAAAAATCATTCTTTACTTTTTACTATTTTGCTTCATGAACATGTTTAGATTAACTTTCATTACTGTTTAGCATCTTTTATTTCACATATTATTGAACTGCTACTAAGGAGTCCATTGTCCTTAGTAGGTGCTCATTCGCACAAGCTAGGGGTAAAACCCTAGCAACAGACCCCTAGCCCCATACTGGGTCAATTTCCTGGTAACTGACCAGGTGCCTCCATTCTTCTAGAGAATGGCCTTGAGCCCTAGTCTAAGTTCCCCAGTCCCAGACTGGTTCAAATTTTCGATAACTAACCAGGTGCCTCCATTCAAAGAATGGCCCTCAGTGTTGAATTTTAGCATTAGCATGAATTCTTTAAAATTTGCAGACCGAAAGATAACAAAAGACAAGTGCAATAGAAACATCAACAACATCACACACACTGAACACAATAGTTTTTCACGAGGAAACCTTTAAAGGACAAAAAAACCAAACAAATTAGTAACTCATCTCTTAAATGAGATGACCGAGTCTTCAATAATTTTCAAACCCTAAATGGTTTGAATCATTGATCAACCAAATCCACAAAAGATAATTTTTTACAACAAAACCATAATTAGGGTTTTTTGCCCTAATTCACTTTACTGCCCAAATTTTGTTGTTAGTGCTTCCTGAATTTGTTTGGGATGTTGTTGCCAATAAAGGAGGCCACCAACAAGGGTTGGGGCAGCCTTTGCTACTGCCATAGACTTCCACCGAGGGCAAGCAGTGAGGGTATGCTACTACCCTAGGTCCACACTGTGAGCACAAGGAAATGGAGCAGTGACTGCTGCTACTTGTGGATTGTAGAAGCTCGTGACCACTAATGTGGATTGTATCCTGTACAAGGAGAATCCCTAGTGAGCTAGGAAACCACACTAGGATAGCGAAAAGAGATAAATAAAGAACGATAAAGAAAGAGCCCAGCCACAAAAATCTCCTCTCAGAAGCAGCGGATAATCTCAGTCATGAATCTTTCCTCAGTCCAAGAAGGAGTAGTGAAATGATGAAAGTTGTTGTGTGTTAAAATGAATTGCAAGTGGCATTTATCTATAGGCTTTCAAACATTTGGGTTGATCCCACATAATTAGGAGTTGACATTATGGTTTGTATCTTTTTCCTCTTTACCCTTTTGACTTTAATCTTTTGTGGTACAAAAAGTCTTTTTGCATTTTGACTTGTGCCACTTGGTCTTTCAAATGGACCAAGGCTTAGGGTTAGATGGTCCTCCAAGTATTTTGTGGTCAAAGCAAGTGGTATCTAGGGTCCTTCATGCCCAATCAAAGCACATCATCATAAATAAGGAGAATTACTAAATGCTTTAACTTGATTTCCTTATTCCACCAAGATCAGGTGCTAGGTCTCTTAACCAGGGGTAGCTAATACCTAGAGAAGGTCTAATAGCCCATAGATAAAGGAGAGGAGTGCATCACATGCCCAGACCCAGTATAGGGCTTATGGTGATGAATTGGTAACTAACCAGGTTCCTCAGCCCTAGGATGCATCAAATGACTTAATGTCAAATACTTGGTAACTGACAAAGTGCCTCCATTCTCCCGAAGAATGGCCCTTAGCCCAGGCTGAGTCCCCCAGTCCCAGACTAGTTCAAATTTCTGGTAACTAACAAAGTACCTTCATTCATTGAATGGCCCTCAGTTCTAGGCTGAGACCCCCAGTCCCACCCCAGTCCCAGACTGGGTCAATTTCTTGGTAACTGATCACCCTCCATTCTCCTATAGAATGGCCCTTATCCCTAGGCTGAGTTCCCTAGTCCCAAACTGGTTCAAATTCCTGGTAACTTACCAAGTCCCTTCATTGAAAGAATGGCCCTTGGTGTTGAATTTTAGCATTACCATGAATTCTTTAAAAAATTTCAATCGAAAGATAACAAAAGAAAAGAAAAGTGCAGTATAATCATCAACAACATCACACACACTGAACACAATAGTTTTGCAGGGGGAAACCTTTAAAGGACAAAAACCCCAACAACCCTACTGCTGCTCGAGCCTATTTTTACTGCCTGAGACCCTACTGTTACTACCCAACATCCTACTGCTGCTACCCGAGCTACTATAGGAGCTACTTGGGATAGAAAACAGCCAAGAGGAGGCTGCCTGCAAGAGATCGAGATTACCTAAGGCTGCTCATTAAGGGCTTGAGACAACCCGAGGGTGAAATGATCCTGCTGTTGAAGAATTTGAGGCTACCTGTGATGGAATGTTGCTTCCCATGAATGTATGATGCTCCCCGTGAAGATTCTAAGGGTTGTCGTGAAGGTGAATAGGCCGAGGGTTAAACCCTAGCTAGTGAAAAGATGAAGATGGTGCTACAAGAGATCACCGTGGAACCCTAGCTTGGGGTTAAACTATAACAAGAGTGGGTGTCGTTATTCATAGATGATCCACCTTGCCTTTGCTTACTTCTTCTTAAAGGAAATGCTTCAAACATTAGATGTAGGTTCTTCTGTAGCATTAAGAACCAAATCATCTAGGTCATTCTCTTCTAAGGTGTCCATAAGCGTGGGTTTCCATGAGTTGTAGTTGGTTGACCCCTCAAGCCTTTCTTCTAGTATGAAGATGTTGGTGGTCATCTTTGATTAACTATTTTGCTATCTTAGTCTGCATATGTCCCAAGGTTTAGGAGTATTACAGTAATTTGCTCTCTTACTGCAATATTCACATGCAAAGCTCTGATACCATGTTGAATTTTAACATGTGCATGTCATTCTTAAGAAATTGCAGACTGTAATATAGATAGAGATTGAAAATTAAACAGGAGTGAGACAAGTGCAGTAGTCAACCAAGCATCACACAATTGAACACATGAATTTTCACGGGGATACCTTTAAAGGACAAAAAACCCAAAATCATCAGTAATTCATCCCTTAAATGAGATGACTGAGTTTGTTCATTAAAAGAAGAGAATTGATCTCAGAATTCTGAGATGAATGTACATGAAAAAAATTCAAGTATAATGAAGCCCTAGCAGGCTTGCTGCTGCTACCATATGTTGCCACGTGGAGGGTGAGTAAAACCCTAAACACCTGTGACCATCAACTTGCTGCCCAAAAGTTGTTTGACTGCTGCCCAAATTCACTGTTGCCAGAGTTCCACTGCTACCCAAATTTCCTTCACAGAACATGAATTTTACATCAAAATACAAATTAGGGATTTCTTCCCTAATTCTTCCTGCTGTCCAAAAAATCTAAATATGCATCCCAGATTTGTTGTTGCTTGCCTGGACTTCCCAGATTTGTTTTCGGATCTACAACTTCCTTCCTGGAGCTACCCCGATCTAATGTTGCCTTCTCAGACCCTGTTTTTTTGCTGCCCGTGTTCATGACTGCTTGCCCGGATCTACCCATAATTAAACCGAGCCTTCCCGAGAAGTTCTTGTACCTGCCCAAGTCCTCTGTCTACTTTCCTGAGATCTCTGTCTGCCTGCCCGGACTGTTTCTTCTTACCCATAGCTTTCCTGGACACTACTATAGGAAAATAGGTACTGTTTTGTATAACGATCCTATACAATAGAGTGCACTTAAATTATGCCCAATAGAGTTGCTAGTTTTGTTGCGTAATTTTTTTTCTAAAAACAAAGGATGTCTGCTAATAGATAAAGGGAGAGGCCATTGTTGTTATTCCCCTAGGATAATTGGTCTTGAATCAAGAACTTAAATAACATCTAAGAGGAAAAATTGAATCAATTAATAAAGTGGAATGAAGGAAACTATTACTTGTTATTTTTCCTTAATCCTTATCCTTTCCTAGAGACTCAACACCATCTATCTTAAAATATGCACACAAGATGAACATAGACCTTTCTCAAACATCTTTTGGCATTATAAATTCATAAACCAAATCATAAATCAATAAGATAACTAATGTACCGTTTGGCAAATTAATTGCTTAAATTGTTAATCATTAAATTATCAACCAAGAGCTCCTAAGATGATTAGGTAGCAACAAATAATATGCATCTCTAAGCTTGAATGGTACTAAATAACCTATTCTAATCACACTCAACTTTCAAGCAATCTACTAAATAAACACTTCCAAGGATCAAGTTAAATACTTTAAACTTATCTTTTCCATGCCAAAAAATTACATCATTTTCTTTAAGCAATAATTATTCCAGCATCAGTCGCCATCATAATAATTTCCAAAGAGTCTAACAAACCTTCTATTCTACTCATGCAGGAAAATAAAAATTATTCAATTAAATCACACAATGCTTAAAATGTAAGATCAGATTTGAGAACAAAATTGATAGGAGGAGAACCATATTGATCCATTTTAAGATAAAACCCAAATATTCAATCTTAATTTGAAGTACCAGAAATATATCAACCAATGAATTATTTCCATCTATAGGAAATCCGGTAGTTGAAATGTGTTTTGACAACATTTGAGGATTAGTACAAGTCCTGTAGCTCACTTCCAGTAGTGCGACCTTCCTCCATGGTTTAGATACTTGAATCATGTTCTAGCAATAATATATGGGATATGCCATAAACCCTAAACCTCTTATCATATGGTTTACATATATACATATTATATACAATCAAGGTGGATAAGTTTTTACAACCTTAAACATAATAAAATCTACCATAAAGATATAACCATACACTTATTCGATCTTGCATAAACATGGTACTTAGGCCCTGTTAGGACTAGGACCTTAGTCCTCTTTTCACCAGCTTTGAATAGGATAGTATAGTGTAGTAATCATGCTGTAGGATGTTCTTACTTGCCACAGTCGTAGACAGAGTTCACCACCTGAATAACCTGCAAAAGAGTAGGAGCCTGCATTAGTTCACAATGAAATAAGTAAGCCCCGCCAAAGCAGTTGGAACCTTTTACCTTTCCAAGTGGTCCCTGAAGGGATAAATTCCCACCACTCCAAACCTTGACATTCAAAGTCAAGTCATCCTTTTTAAATGAATAAAACCATAAATGAGAATTAATAAATAGATAAGAAGTAAAATGTATTTTAACCAGCATCGACAATGCCTGATACTAGTAGTGACAGGCAAAGTAATCCTATAAGAAAATCCAAGTAACATAACCACATCAAATAAACATATCATCATTATATAGGAAAACACATAAAAGAGAAAGACATCTTATGACACTTAGATTTAAGTAAGAACGACAGATACATTCCACAAAAGTTAAAACAATGTCCTTGAAAGGTAGCATTTGACTAGCCTATATTTTTTTTTCGAATTTTAGGGACATTACAACACTAATGCAGCCAACGAGTTTTTCTCCTTAGTTTGATAGGGTTGTGAAATCTCCTCAAATTACATCATGATGGGGATAAACCATTGCAATTATTGGTCTTCAAGATGGAATTCATAGATATAACATTAGGGTTAAAACATTGGTGGATTTAATTTTTCTGTGGATGTTGTGATGGTGACTCCTGAAAAGTGTTACTGTTTTGAATTTGATGACTCCAACCTTAAAACCTTCACTGCCAGGAGAGAAAGGGGTTTTGTTTTTGTGTAATAATTTTATGTTCAATAGTTGGGCAGTTCAAACAAGTATAATGGCAGAGGAAAGGAAGAAGGCCACCTTGTAGTATCCTGTTACATACGACGGCGTCAATTTACTCCACAGTGAGCCAATATTTGTTTTCGTTTTGTAAACCAGAGACTAAAAAGAGCAAGGCACAAACCTATGAGAGATCAACTGAGCACCTACCATTTCACCAATCAAGCTTGCAAGGTTTGGAGCAATATCTTGCATCTTTGATAAAAGGTAATAATGAAGTTGGTTTCAATATTCTGAAAGTTCTATAACCCTCTGTGCAAACTGTTCAATGTTTATTAAATCAATAGGAGAAATATCTTGACCTGACATCACAAAACATAATTATAAAATGTCACAAAAAGGGTGAATCAACATTACAGCAATCCACATGATGCCATTTCAGCAAATGATCAAAGTTTTCATCCAACAAATAAAGGTGTACCCATAGAAGCCTTAGCAGCCTCAATAATATCCTTAGCTTTGTCTTCATCGCCAGTTAATTCTATCAACTCAGATAAGGCATCCTCTGACAAAGTGGACTTGTCCTTCACAAATTTTGCTACTCTTGCATAGATATAGTTGTCATTGACAATCTTCACTAGCTCAAGAAAATGCCACGAGTACCACTCCGTATGGATATGCCACTATATTAGTTAGCAATAAAAAGGATAACCAGCAAGAGGAATAAAATAATGCATTAGAAAGAACCATATCCATTGTAGTATATGTTGAATCGAGCAAACTCTTAATATGATGTTTAAAATCAAAAAATTAAGTAACTCAGTAAATTTCCCAAGCAGTTTGATATTTATTATAAAATAATCAGGATGGCAATAGCTACTCTATCCAATCTTTTGAAGCTGCTAAGGTTGTGTGTATAATGAAATAGAAGCTGGTCGATACTGCTCTTCAAAATGGGGTGTCGCCATGTTGATGACCCAAGTTCAAACCCCAAGGGGCATACAGCTCTGGAAATAAAGTTGTTGGCCAAGTTTGACAATGTTCTATATGCAGCATTCATTAAATGAAAACATACTTCTCTCAGACAAACTATAATAAAATGTGTTATAACTTATAGTCTTGTTAAAACAAGTTTCTAGTATGTGATGGAATGGGTATGTGGAGACATGTACCTAGTTCAGTCTGGAGAACCCCCAAAATTTCAGGGGACAACACAAAACATTGGTGTAGGACATACCGGGCCCTACCCCAAATATATAAACATTAAAAAATCCATTGATGCCTAAAGTTTTAGACTTTTAAAATAATCATTAATAATGCATAATTGATACATATATGAATGATGCTACATACCAATCACTATTCACTATCAAATCCAATCAAAGCACATTACAAATCCATTGTTGTTATGTGCTTTCACCTACCAAACCACTGCCCAGCAACAACAATGATGGCCCAGCACTAGCAAATGATAATTGTTATTTCTGTGTTTGTTTAGATTTTATAGTGTAGGAGGGTTGGTAGCTAGTAATTAGGTTTTAGGGATTTTTCCTAAATTATTTATCCTCAGAAAAGGGTGCTATCAGTGTGTATTTGTGTACATCCCTTGAGGGCACGGGGTACCTCTATGAATACCCAAATGCAGGGGATGTGGATTTTGGGTACTTTGACATACCCACTGGCGTACTTTGAAGTACCCAACGTTCCAGCTAATTATAAAACCTCAATGATAGTAAAACCTCAATGTTTCTATAGAATCTCATTTCCATGGCTATTTAATGCAAATTGTTGGTACCCTAAAGGTCTATTTGACCTCCATCCTTTGGAATCTTGTAAGTGAATAGTTTTTTTAGGATTTATCTCTTAATTATGTTATTTCAATGCTTCTCTAATCTAAATATCCAAGCAAACATTGACACAACTTTGTCTTTTGGTATCTATCTCCATTGTTTTTTTTGTTTGTTTGAAGAAATTGTATGCATTGTAGCTGTTCTAAACAAATTCAATTGAGCTTAAACCCTCATTCAAATTTACATCATTATTGCAAGATTTCAAATGATTATAGGAGATCCTAAGGAAGTTATTCAACCTCTTTTGCAACATTCTGATCAGGGATAGTTCCCTTAATCGAACCTTTAAATTTTAATTACTTTGCAAGGTTATATTTCACTCCTATTAGAATTATGTTCATTGGTTTAGATCTGCAATTAAATGGGATTGTTAGCCAAACAAATAACTTAGGCTTTAAAGTTTAATTTGGAATAAAACTTTGGTCTGTGATTATCTAGGAATTACATTGGAATCTCAGTCTAGATTTTATTCTCTCTTTTAACATCTTGAATGGCCTAAAATTTTGCATATTTGTGTATTCCCTTTGCATGACATTTTATGGAATCTACATAAGCAAATCCAATACTTTGTTTTGGTGCACACTCATGTTCTTTTAAATATCATTTATCTCAAACTACATTCCATATTGTCATAAGACTTCAAAGATTAAGTTTCCTTTTATTGTTCTTTTCTTCTTCATTGAACTTGCACATCAAAAGCAAGTATAAAGGGATTAGAAAAATCATAACTAAATTTATTTTAAACACATGAAATCCATCACCATTGATCTTAGTTTGGACATTTCTGGTCTATTTTAAAGCTATAAATGCATAATTCCATTGCATAATCAGGGTAGTCGTTCTGTCTATTCTCTCAATTTGAAAAGAACATTTTTTGGTCTTTCTTTCACACTAACACAAGGTTGGAGAATCCAAAGCATGGGTTTCCTCTCACATGTTTGAATGGATTCTCATTTAACCTGGATATACAACTATGGTGGCATAATTTGGAGGGTTCTCTAAGATTCCATGGATCAAAAAGTTGATAGTACAACAGTTATGAGCATTGATGCAAATTCTTGTAGTAGTATGGTAACAAAAAATGAACCCCTTCAATAGAAGATATAAGCACTATCATTTTGTCGCAGCTCTTAAGGATGGGATTCTAATTTTCATGGATTTTAATCCTAGGCACATCTTCTACAGGGGCCTTTTTCTAGTTGCTCCAAGTTTGTGAAAGGCTACTTAGGATCCATAGTAGAAAATACGTAGAACCCTAAGAATCCATGACACCCTATCCTTAGTGATTTGTGGCTGGTCTGAACCCTTGAATGGTGACAACCTGTAGATATGTAGAAGCAGTCCTAAATCCATTTTTCCTATGTGATTAAAGGCCTAGCATGAGTGTTCAACTTTTATATTTGTTTGAAGGGGGGAATCCACTTTGAAAGTGACTCAAATCACATTTTATGTCGTTTAAGGAGGATTCATTCCTCAGTGGAGGCTTGGTTTTTTAACATCGTTGTTTTTCATGCTAGTTGGAATCTTCTTTCATGGAGAGCATTCAGCCATTGGGAGGACTCTTTCATTCCTAGTATTCTTTATTTTGGATATATTCATCATTGGAAGTGTGATGAGGGTTCTCCATCCTTTTAAGGATATTTCCACTATTATCCATAACAAATTATTGAAATGCTCCACTCTTTGGGGACCTTTTCATTAATATGACCACTTTTGGAGGCTTCTTGCACATTTACTCATGATTTGGAGTTGTCTTTCATTCTTCATGGAAGAGATTTATAGGGTTTGTCCACTTAGAGTTCATTTAGAGGGGTTATAACTCATGATTTGAGAAGGGTTGTTTAGTGATTGAGATCTAAGTTTTTCATGTATCACTTTGGGACCATTCTTCCTTGGTGCACCATTGTTAGAGAGGCTTTGGAGGTTTGGAATTTGGATCATTAGATTTCTTCTCAAGTACCTTCCTCATTTGATGGAGTATGCTTCTTCTTGAGCCTTTGGAAGTTAGGATGTTGCTTTTATTTGACATCATTTACCCTCATTTGAAAGGGGTGTCCCTTTTATGGGCCTTATTATATCTTATACATTGTACATGTGGAAATTGAGAACCCCGTCATTTCATTATTGTTAGAGTTTAGTGAAGGTTTTTCATAATTTAATCCACCCTAGGCTGGATATATGCTTTTATAATTATTTTATTGTAAAGGAAGTTGGGCTACTTTCCTATATAAGAGAGCCTCTTCCTCATTTGTATTCATGGTTGGATTTTGAGAGCTCCCTCTCTTTTCAATTCTAATACATGGTGCTGATTGAAGTGTAAGGGATTCTTCTCTGTTAAAAATGTGAAGTCCTTGTTCCTATTTCAATTTTTGCTAATGGATTGTATAATAACCTATAACTTGTTAATTAAGGCCATGGAAATATGTCACATTGGAAGGGTTTTAATTGACAAATGTATTCCTCTATCTCCCTTTTATGTTTTATGCATTATTATTTACATTGTTCTAATCATTTTTCTAGAGTAACAGTATGTAATACATAAAAGAATTTAAAACAACAAAGGCACATGCACCAGCTGTGGTAGAGAATACAAATGTAGTCCGGCATTAAAGGTATGGACACCTAAGTTATCAATATTTATTTGTACTTAATAAGACTAATATGGTGGATGGTCTTCCATCCATTCAGGATTGTTAGAGTTATGTGCAGGATTGTTAGAGATATATGCAGGCTGTCAGTTATGAAAACAACATTGGCTTTCATTTGATACTGACAATAAAACACGGCAAGCCAAATGAGTTTTGGACCTAGTACATGTTGATTTGCATGGTCCAATGAAAACATTTACAATATATGGAGATAAGTAATTCCTATTACTGGTTGATGACTATTCAAGGAAAATTAGGGTTTGTTTTATGAATAATAAGTCAAGTTGTTGTTCAAATTTTGTAACATGAAAAGCTTTGGTAGAGAAACAAACAAGTAAACAACTGAAAGATTTAGGATATGATAATGGAGGTGAGTTTGTTTCAACTTAGTTCAAAGAATCTTGCAAAAGGGAAGGTATACATAGGCGGTATACCACTCCATACACTCCACAACAAAATGGAGTCATGGAAAGGAGGAATAAGATAGTTGTGGAGATAGAAAAGTGCATGGTGCACAGCCAGAATGTACCATAGCCATACTGGGAAAAACCAGTGAATGTTGTGGTTTACATCCTTAACAAAACTCCTTGTAAATATTTGTAGGATATCACTCCTGAGGATTCATGGTTAGGAAAAAAACCTTTTGTAAGAGATTTTTCATATTTTCAGTTGTATTTCTTTTGTAAATATTCCCAAGGAAAAACGTTCCTAATGAATAACTGGATGTTTCTACGAACAAAATTGTGATTAATAGAGATGTTTTAGATGAGAAAATATCATTCTTCTGTGATGATGGTAAATCTATGGATAGTACTAAGTAGTGTATGGGAAATTGTTGCTCATTCAAGAACAAGTTCTGGTGTTGAAATCAAACAGGACTCGGAGCCGGAAACATCATAGGAGTCAAGTTCCAAGGAGGGGTTTGGTGAAGAAGAGGGGGGTTCTCAATATTCACAACAGAGAGGGATTCTTGATCTTCACAGCAAGACCAAGAGGGCCAACAAAGGAAATGGAAGTGGTATTATACCATGATGGAAGGATATTGAGAAGATGAGTTGCCAAAGGTACTAGAAGGAAAGACTACATGATTGAGGAAACAAATTGTGCAAGGCAATGAGCAGATAAATTTTTCTCTAACTTCTGTTGTTTTTGTGTCAGGTATTTGAACCTAGAACATTTTAAGAATCCAAAGGTAAACTTGAATCAGAGGCTTCCATGAAAGTGAAATATGATGCATAGATGAAAAGCAAGACTTGGGTGTTTTCCACATTGCCTTTAGGGAAGAAAGCACTTGGTTGTAAATGGATTTTTAAAGTCAAATATAAACTAGATGGTTCTTTAGACAAATACAAAGCTTGTCTTGTCTCCAAAGGATATGCACAAGATGAAGGGGTGTACTACGAAGAAACCTTTGCCCCATAGCGAAAATGGTAACTTTTCGACTAGTTATCTCCATTTCTGCTCATTCTAGATGGAAGATATACAGATGGATGTTAAAAGTGCCTTGATGTAACCGCAAGGGTTTCATTTTTTTGGAAAGAAAAATTTGGTTTGTTGGTTGGTAAAGTCCTTGTATGGATGGTAAAGTCCTTGTATGGACTCAAGCAGGCTCCTCAAGCCCGGTATTTCAAACTTCATCAATACCTTAGAGATTCTAGAGTTAGAAAAACCTATTATGAACCCACTTGCTACGTCAAAAATAGTGACGATGATATATTGATCTTATTTTGTCTATGTTGATGGTCTTTCCATCACCAAAAGCAGTGCCAACAAGATTCAATAGTTGAAATTTGATATTTGATCTATTTTTTAAATTACTGATTAAAGCCTGCTTCATTATTGTTTAGGTGTAGAATTTTTGCAATCTAAGCACGCTATTTTTTTATCACAAGTCAAGTATGCCAAAGCACTCTTCAAAAAATTCAGAATGACTGAATGTAATCCTACATCTACACCTATGGAAGTTGGCATAAAACTCTCAACTTACATGGACTCACCACTAGTCAACGAGTCATTGTATTGGAAATTGGTTGGTAGTTTGATTTATCTTACTACCACCCAACCAGATCTATTTTTTTTAGTGATTTGTCTCTTTCTCAATTCATGTCTAATCCCAAAGAGTTACATTGGCAAGTTGCAAAATGAGTCTGTCAATATTCAAAGGGACCCTTGACTTTGGCATTCTATATCAGAGATCTATTGACTCCATGCTAGCAAAGCATATTGATTTCAATTAGGCTGGATCAGTTGATACAAGGAAGTCAGAAACAGGTTATGAGTTCACTCTTGGTTTAGGAAGGTAATTTCATGGCAAAGTAATCAACAACCTACAGTTTCCTTATCCTCCATTGACAAAAAATACAAGGCAGACTTCAGTACAGGTTGTGAGGCAATGTGGTTATGAAGAATATTGGTCAATATTCAACTTGACCAAGCAGTGATAACCTCACTTTTCTATGACAATCAAAGTGCTCTCAAAATGGAAAAAAATTCATTCTATCATGCCATAACTAAGAATATTGAAGTTCATCACAATTACATCAGATAGTTGGTCGACAATAAAGACATTTTCCTTTATTATTGTCCTACATCAGAGCAAATATTGACATAATGAAAAAACCACTTGGTAATGATAAGTTCACTCATCGTTCCATGTTGTTAAAAAGAAAGCTAACTCCAGCTAGATTTTCATATATTTGGTGTAATTAGCTAACACATAAGCTTTCACTCATAAAGCCATGTTAGAAGGAAAACTAACTCCAATTAGATTTTTATCATGGTGTAATATATTTGATGACAATGTGGCAATGTTAGATGGAAAACTACTTTATGAGAACTAACACACATTAGCTTTTACTCACCGTGCAATGTTTTAAGAACGAAAGCTAACTCCAGCTAGATTTTCATCATGGTGCATTACGATTGATGACAATGTGGCTGTGCTAGATGAAAAACTAAACTATGAAAGTTTACACACATTAGATTTCACTCACTGTGCAACGATTTAAGGATGAAATCTAACTTCAGCTAGATTTCCAACACAACCCAATGCGATTGATGACAATGCGGTTGTGTTACATGGAAAAATACCTTATGAAAAATAACATACATTAGTTTTCACTCATCGTGTCATGTTGTTAAAATGAAAGCTAACTCCAGCTAGATTTCTATCATGGTGTAATGATATAACACACATAAGCTTTCCCTTATAGTGCCATGTTGTTAGAAGGAAATCTAACTCTAGCTAGATTTCCATCATGGTGTAATGTATTTGATGACAATGTGGGTGTGTTAGATGGAAAACTACCTTATGACGACTAAAATACATTAGCTTTACTCACCGTGCAATGTCTTAAGAATGGAAACCAACTCTAGATAGATTTTCATCATGGTGCATTGTGATTGATAACAATGTGTTTGTGCTAGATGAAAAAATACACTATGAAAGCTTACACACATTAGATTTCACTCACCATGCAACGATTTAAGGATGAAAGCTAACTCCATCTAGATTTTCAACATGGTGCAATGTGCTTGATGACAATGCGATTGTGTTAAATGAAAAACTACCTTATGAAAGCTAACACACATTAGTTGTTACTCATCGTGCCATGTTGTTAAAAGGAAAGCTAACTCCAGCTAGATTTCTATCATGGTGTAATGAGCTAACAAACAAAATATTTCCCTTATAGTGCCATGTTGTTAGAAGGAAAGCTAACTTCAGCTAGATTTCCATCATGATGTAATGTATTTGATAAAAATGTGGCTATGTTAGATGGAAAACTACCTTATGAAAGCTAACCGACATTAATTTTATTGACCGTGCAATGTTTTAAGGATGAAAGCTAACTCTAGTTAGATTTCCATCATGGTGCATTGTGATTGATGACAATGTGGTTGTGCTAGATGGAAAACTACATTATGAAAGCTAACACACATTAGAATTCACTCATTGTGCAATGAGTCAAGGACGAAAGCTAACTCTAGCTATATTTCTATCACGGTGATATGTGATCAATGATGATGTGGTTGTGTTGATGGAAAACTACCTTATGAAAGCTAACACACATTATATTTCCCTCATTATGCCATGTTGTTAAAATGAAAGCTAACTCCAGTTAGATTTGCATCATGTTGTAATGTATTTGATGACAATGTGGCTATGTTGGACGGAAAGCTACCATATGAAAGCTAACACACATTAGCTGTTACTCACCACCCAACATTTAAAGAACAAAAGCTAACTCTAGCTAGATTTCCAACATGGTGCATTTTGATTGATGACAATGTGGTTGTGCTAAATGAAAAACTACATTATGAAAGATAACACACATTAGATTTCACTCATCGTGCAACGATTTAAGGTTTAAAGCTAACTCCAGCTAGATTTCCGTGATGGTGCAATGTGACAATGACGTTGTGTTAAATAAAAAACTACCTTATGAAAGATAACACAAATTAGCTTTCACTCATCGTGCCATGTTGTTAAAAAGAAAGCCAACTCCAGCTAGATTTTCATAATGGTGTAATGAGTTAACACATATAAGCTTTCACTCATAGTGCCATGTTAGAAGGAAAGCTAACTCCAGCTAGATTTCCATCATGGTGTAATGTATTTGATGACGATGTGGCAGTGTTAGATGGAAATCTACCTTACAAAATATTACACACATTAGCTTTTACTCACCGTGCAATGTTTTAAGAATGAAAACTAACTCCAGATAGATTTCCATCATGGTGCATTGTGTTTGATGACAATGTGGCTGTGTTAGATAAAAAAATACACTATGAAAGCTTACACAAATTCTATTTCACTCATCATGCAACGATTTAAGGATGAAAGCTAACTTCAGCTAAATTTCCAACACTGCAGAAAGTGATTGTGTTACATGGAAAACTACCTTATGAAAGCTAACACACATAAGCTTTCCCTTATAGTGCCATGTTGTTAGAAGGAAAACTAACTCCAGCTAGATTTCCATCATGGTGGAATGTTTTTGATGACAATGTCGATGTGTTAGATGGAAAACTACTTTATGAAGGCTAACAGACATTAGCTTTACTCATCATGCAATGTTTTAAGAATGAAAGCTAACTCCAACTAGATTTTCATCATGGTGCATTGTGATTGATGACAATGTGGTTGTGCTAGATGAAAAAATACACTATGAAAACTTACACACATTAGATTTCACTCACCGTGCAACGATTTAAGGATGAAAACTTACTCCAACTAGATTTCCAACACGGTGCAATGTGCTTGATAACAATGTGGTTATGTTACATGGAAAACTACCTTATGAAATCTAACACACGGTAGTTTTTACTCATCGTGCCATGTTGTTAAAAGGAAAGATAACTCCAGCTAGATTTTCATCATGGTGTAATGAGCTAACACACATAATTTTTCCCTTATAGTTCCATGTTGTTAGAAGAAAAGCTAACTCCAGCTAGATTTTCATCATGGTGCAATGTGTTTGATAACAATGTGGCTGTGTTAGATGAAAAACTACCTTATGAAAGCTAACGAACATTAGTTTTACTGACCGTGCAATGTTTTAAGAACGAAAGCTATCTCTAGCTAGATTTTCATCATGGTGCATTGTGATTGATGATAATGTGGTTGTGGTAGATGGAAAACTACACTATGAAAGCTTAGACACATTAGATTTCACTCATCGTGCAACGATTTAAGGATGAAATCTAACTTCAGCTATATTTTCAACATGGTGTAATATGGTTGATGACAATGTGGTTGTGTTACATGGAAAACTACTTTATGAAAGCTAACACACATTCCCTTTTACTCATTGTGCCATGTTGTTAAAATGAATGCTAACTCCAACTATATTTCCATCATGGTGTAATGAGCTAACATACATAAGCTTTCCCTTATAGTGCCATGTTGTTAGAAAGAAAGCTAACTCCAACTAGATTTCCATCATGGTGTAATGTATTTGATGACAATGTGGCTGTGTTTGATGGAAAACTACCTTATGAAAGCTAACAGACATTAGCTTTACTCATCGTGCAATGTTTTAAGAATGAAAGCTAACTCCAACTATATTTTCATCATGGTGCATTGTGATTGATGACAATGTGGTTGTGCTAGATGGAAAACCACACTATGAAAGCTTACACACATTAGATTTTACTCATCGTGTAATGATTTAAGTATAAAAGCTGATTCCAACTAAATTTCCAACACGGTGCAATGTGATTGATGGCAATGTGGTTATGTTCTATGGAAAACTGTTTTATGAGAGAATACACACATTAACTTTCACTCATCGTGCCATGTTGTTGAAAATAAAGCTAACTCCAGCTAGATTTACATCATGGTGTAATGAGTTTACATACATAAGCTTTCCCTTATAGTGCCATGTTGTTAGAAGGAAAGCTAACTCCAGCAATATTTTTATCATGGTGTAATGTATTTGATAAAAATACGACTGTTTTAGATGGAAAACTACCTTATGAAAGTTAACATACATTAGCTCTACTCATTGTGCAATGTTTTAAGAACGGAAGCTAATTGTAGCTAGATTTCCATCATGGTGCATTGTGATTGATGACAATGTGGTTGTGCTAGATGAAAAACTACATTATGAAAGCTAACACACATTATATTTCACTCATTGTGCAATGATTTAGGGATGAAAGCTAACTCCAGTTATATTTCCATCACATATCAATATGATCGATGGCAATGTGGTTGTGTTAGATGAAAAACTACCTTATGAAAGCTAACACACATTAGCTTTCACTCATTGTGCCATTTTGTTAGAAGGAAAACTAACTCTAGCTAGATTTGCATCATGGTGTAATGTATTTGATGAGAATGTGGCTGTGTTAAATGAAAAACTACCTTACGAAAGCTAACACATATTATCTATTACTCACCATGCAACGTTTTAAGAACGAAAGCTAACTCTAGCTATATTTCCAATATAGTTCATGTTGATTGATAACAATGTGGTTTTGCTAAATGGAAAACTACATTATGAAAGATAACATACATTAGATTTCACTCACCATACAACAATTTAAGGTCAAAATTTAACTCCAACTAGATTTCCCTCACGGTACAATGTGACAATGTGGTTGTGTTAGATAGAAAACTAATTCGAGCTAGATTTTTATCATGGTGTAATGAGCTAACACATATGAGCTTTCACTCATCGTTCCATGTTGTTAGGAAGAAAACTAACTCCAACTAGATTTCCATCATGGTGTAATGTATTTGATGACAATTTGGTTGTGTTAGATAGAAAACTATCTTATGAAATTTAACTCCAACTACATTTCCATCATGATGCATTATGATTGATGACAACATGGTTGTGTTAGATGGAAACTAAATTATGAAAGCTAACACATTAGATTTCACTCATCGTGCAATGATTTAAGGAATAAAGATAACTTCAACTAGATTTTCGTCATGGTGTTATGTATTTGATGACAATGTGACTCTTTTAAATAGAAAACTACCTTATGAGTTCTAACACACATTAACTTTCACTCACCGTGAAATGTTTTAAAAACAAAAGCTAACTCCAGCTAGATTTTCTTTTTGGTGTAATGAGCTAACACACATTTTCTTTCGCTCATCGTACAATGCTTTAAGAACAATAACTAACACGTTGTTAAAAGTTAAGCTAATTATAGCTATATTTTCATCATCTTGTTATGTATTTGATAACAGTGCATTTGTTTTAGATAGAAAACTACCTTATGAAAACTAACACACATTAACTTTCACTCAACGTGCAATGTTTTAAGAACAAAAGCTAACTCCAGCTAACTTTCCATCATGGTGCAATGAACTAACACACATTAGCTTTCACTCATCATGACATGTTGTTAGAAGGAAAGCTAATTCCAGCTAAATTTCTATCATGGTATAATGTAGGAGAATGTGGCTGTGTTAGATGGAAAACTAACTTATGACAGCTAACAAATTAGCTTTTACTCACCATGCAATGTCTTAAGAATGAAAGGTAACTCCAAATAGATTTCCATCATGGTGAATTGTGATTGATAACAATGTGGTTGTGCTAGATGGAAAACTACATTATGAAATCTAACGCACATTAGATTTCACTCACTGTGCAACAATTTAATGATGAAATCTAACTCCAAGTATATCTCCATTGCGGTGCAATGTGATTGATGAAAATGTGGTTGTGGTAGATGAAAAACTACCTTATGAAAGCTAACACACATTAACTTTATCTCAGCATGCTATGTTGTTAAAAGTAAAACTAACTCCAGCTATATTTTCGTCATGGTGTGATATAGTTGATGACAATGTGGTTGTTTTATATAGAAAGCTACCTTATTAAAACTAACACACATCACCTTTCACTCACAGTGCAATGTTTTAAAAACAAAAGCCAACTCAAGATAGATTTCCATCATGGTGCAATGTGATTGATGACAATGTGGTTGTGTCAGATGAAAAACTACCTTATGAAAAGTAAAACACTTTAGCTTTCACTAACTATGCAATGTTTTAAGAGCGAAAACTAACTTCATTTAGATTTCCATCATGGTGCAATGTGATTTATGACAATGTAGTTGTGTTAAATGGAAACATTCCTTATGAAAGCTATCATAGGTTAGGTTTCACTCACCATGCCATGTTGTTAGAAGGAAGCTAACTCCACTAGATTTTCATTATGGTGTAATGTATTTGATGACAATGTGGGTGTGTTAGATGACAAACTACCTTATGAAAACTAACATAGATTAGCTTTTAGTCATCATGCAATGTTTTATGAATGGAAAATAACTCCAACTAGATTTCCATCATGGTATAATGTGATTGATGATAATGTGGTTCTGTTAGATAGAAAACTACAGTATGAAAACTAACACACATTAACTTTCATTTATCGTCCAACATTTTAAGAATGGAAGCAAACTCTAGCTAAATTTCCATTACATTCATACACATACATCAATAATATAAGTGCCATGTCCAAAGTCAAATAGGAATTTGGTGGTTTTATCTAAGTTGATATATGTCATTCTCTAATACTTCTTGGAACTCTTATTGTTATCTCTTCATATATATTTTTATGTAATTTATATGTAAATTCCCTTTTGCTAGCGCGTACAAGATGTAGGGGAACAATGTTTCATGGCATACAAAAGGGCTACCCTATTGTTTTTAATTATTGCAATTATATTACCTTTTTGAACATACACTTCATATGTTTTAACCTTAATTACAAACTACAATTCAAATGTCTTAGAGAAATTGGGAGGAGTTACAATGGAAAATATAATTTTGATAAGAGGGACTATGTTAACCTCCTAATTAATGGTCAAGTTATTGGACTAGGAAGGGTTGAATCTACAGATACTACAACTCATTATGGTGGAGAAAGGCTTAATGTAGGATATGTTATGGTTTTGATAATTGATGTTATTGAACCACATTTGATTGTGGAATATATTGATGAAGGGGACTTACATCCATGGAAGATCATAGATTTGAGGCATAACAAAGGTAAATCAAAATCTTGAAGCACATGTTAAGTGTTTTTTATAGTACATTGCTTATTATTTTTGAGAAAATACTAAGTTTTTCTAATTTGTTGTATATTTGGAAATCTCTCTTTTGCATTTTCTATTGGAGACAAGGTATATCTTTTGCGATGTGGAGTGACGGTGGGTGAAGGCTCCATATTCAATACAAAGATTGGTCATAAGGTGCATGGAAGTATGGTAAATAAAGGATCCATAGTGGTTAACATTGAGAATGTTTTAAAACATGATGCTCTTTTGCCACATCCAACAGGAGTTGAAAATACACTAGGGGTCCATTGGGATCTTATGAGATTTTTCCTGAATTAGATTTGGAACCTCATTGTCATGATCATCAAGTAAATGCTCCCCAAGATAGGCTTACATTCACATGCAAAAAGTTTTCTCTTACACATGAGTGCACATGAACAAGCATGTGCATTGTCAAAGGGATCATAGTTAATGTCCGTGAGGATGACATGGTTGAGGGTGAAAGGTTAGGTGAAAAGGAATTCGATGTTTTTGTGGAAGACAGAAAGAAATTGTGAAAGATGTAGGATTGGAGATAAGTCTATACATTGTTTCGTTAGATGGTCAATAAATGAGTTGGTGGACAATGAAGGTGAGATTACAAGGGTGAATGAAAATTTCAAGGAGACGCACAATGAAATGGTGGTATGTGATCTTATATAGGACACAAGTCCCTTAAACACATGGGATGGTGATATTTATAATGAAAAAGATCCATCCTCAATTGCTATGCACGTAACGAGGCCATATAAAAGGATTAAATGAGTTGTGGCTACAAAAAAAGTTGGAAACTTTCAAATACAGAGAGATAAAGAGAAAGAAACTGACTTTTGGTAGTAGATGAATGTTGCAAACAATATTGTCTTCAACATGTGGATAGGAAATCCATTGCAGTTACTAGAAGGGGTATGGAACTCTTAAAAAAATGACATTAGGGAATTTTCCTTGAATTCACTCCTTTCCAACACAATCATGTCAAAGAGCCATGGCCATGGCCTACCTCCTACTGTTAGGAAAGTAAAGGACATGAGGTTTAATGGAGATATTATTTGTAAGAAAGCATGGTACAAGATACATAATATTCCTCAAAGAACCTTCTATACTTACCAACATAACTTCCAATAAGGACATGTCAAAGGAATTCATGTTAACATCAACAAATGCAAACCACGTGCACATATTGTGGCAACCATAGAAATATTGCACAAAATTTTCATGGATAATTCAGATTTTTCACTGAACCAAACACAACAAGTTGAATAAGATGGAACGTCTGCTCCTTTAATACTCTTTCCATCAACGTACACCCAAAGTTCTTTGTTAAAATAGATTAATGAGGCTCTTCAAGAGCTCAATTTTCCATCAATATCACAACAAACAATGAGCAAGATTTGGAATACTCATTTTCCATATATGGCATTCTCAAAGAACACTAACTTCAGTAAATGTAGTGAATGTATCGTGTTGAAAGCACAGATGAAGACAATGACTACAAAAGAGCTGGAAGAAAAGGCATGAGCTAGACTGAAGAAACATAACAAGATTGTTATGTGTGGAAGATATTGCTACTATGCCCATAGAATTATGTCAGAGCAGTATCCAAAGGAATACTTGAGAATTATCCATGATAAAATGGACAAAACAAAGACTTCATTCCCAAGATTACATGTCAAATCAAAATCTGTTGCAGGAACAAACTTGGGTTTGTCGTTTTCAGGTGTGCTAAAACATGGGCATAACACATGAGGTTTTGGTCATTTATCCCTACCATTTGTAAACATGGGATCACAATTTACCAGTACATCTCTTGCAAAGTGATTGGGGACCTTGAAGACCCACACCTTGATATGTATGGTGATTTGCTTGATGAGAGTGGAAGTTCAAGAAACCCACTTTCAAATGCATTACTTCAAAACTCTATTTACTCAAGATGTAGAGTGTACAAGGATGCTTTCCTATCTTTAAATGGAAGCTCAAAAAATTAAAATCTTGATTTTAAACCTATTCCTCCACATTTATTGTTACAGTTGGACAATGTAGCTAGTGATAATAAGAATCGTTATGTTTTCATGTTTGTATCACTATTAACTGCACTTGCTGTCTTCATCACTATTGAGGTTGGGTTCTTGCTTGTGGGGCACACCCATGAAGACATAGATGGAAGCTACAGAAGAATGTCTTCCAACTTGAAAAGCACAGATATATATTTTTTATCTGATATGATGGATACATATTGCACAATAGAAGAAAAATAGGCATTTCCACCTAAACTTATTAGCAAAGTGTATGACTTCAAAAGTTTTCTTAATGGGTACATCAAGGAGGGGGAAAATGCACTAGTTGGACATCTTAATGTCCAATACTTCCAATTTCTTGTACTCAATGATGTTCCAGTTATGAGGTATAAAGAATCCATCAAAGACATTAAGTGGTCAGAACCACAATGAGTTGTGGAATATAGATGATGAAGGTCGACCTATATTGCCCACATGGAAGCCATCTTTCTTACATCCCAAAGACAATGATGTTTATTTAAAAGAACTAAAGGAAGGAATAAAATCATACATAAAAATGTGGAAAGAGACTATTGGCAATGAGAATTCACCAATTGTTACAGAGGAATGGAATAAAAAAATAGATTATTGGAAAAGATTTCTTGATGCATTAGATGGAATCTATAATGACCATACACCCTTGGATGAAAGTGATTCTTCTTCTGATAATTTTTGGCCCAAGATGAGGAAAAATGTTAACTTTGATGGTAATGCACTCCATGCAATATCAAGTATTATGGATGTGGATTTCCATAATGCGACAGATGAACCGGTATATGTTGGACCCAAGTGCAACAAGCCAAAGCCAACATTCGATCCTAGAACTGATATAGAGAAAAGGAAGTTGTTTCTTGTTAGATCAGGTAATGAGGATGAAGGAGAAATGATTTGGATGGAAAAATCCACCTCAGATATCTTTCAGGATGATGACAACGAGACCCTTCATGTAAAGATTGATTGGTGGAAGCCTAGTTTAGGGAAATACAAGGGAAATATTTTAGAACAATATTGGGTACCAAATCTTGATGACACAGAACTTGGATCTATTCCAATTAATACCATAGTTTGGGCATGGATGCCAAAGAAAGAAGATTGCAGGAAGACAAAGATAAATAAATGGGGTGTATAAGTTGTACTTGATCTGCTTGAGTGGATATAAGGATATTAGGTGGACATGATTCATGAATGTAATTTTTCTTTTTGAATGAATTTTAGTATACATGAAGAAACACTTTTCAATGTTTGTAGTATAATAAATACTCTTCAAGCTACTTTTTGAGGAATTTTATATTATTTACTGCATATATGAAAATTTCACTTCAAGTTCAATGTTAATTCATGTGATGATACTTTATGCGAACTATCTAACACCATTCAAATTTTAACTTTTCAATTTGTCTTTTAGATCAACACAACATGTCACTATATCAAATGTGCATAATTATATTCATTAATGCATGTACAAAGCCCTTACCTTATTTATTATTAGCTTTTGCTTACTCTCTTCAATACCACTTTGAGCTTTTCATTTTGTTCCCCTGATGATGGTGGAGTGTCCACTCGAAACGTAGGGATGTTTCAATACACAATTTAATTCCATAAACTCTCTTTGTCATTATGATTAACTGTGGAAATCTTCATCCTCAAGCTGTACTTGATTTGCTTGAGAAAATATAAGGAGCTTAGGTGGAGATGATTAATGAATGTAATTTTGCTTTTTGAATGACTAATTAATATACATGAAGAAAAATATGTCAATGTTTGTAGTATATCAAATTTTCTCTTCAAGCTACCTTTTGAGGAATTTTATATTATTTGCTACATATATGAAAATTTTGGTTCAACTTCATGTTAATTCATGTGATGATACTTTATGCGAATGAACCTAAAAACATCTTATAGACTTGTTTTGTGAGTAAATGTAAGGAACTTGCAATAATGTTTGAAGTGAGTTTTCCCTATTATTCATTATTATAGTTGATATAAATTTAATTGTACTACTATGTTGCATTCACATTCATAACTATATTTTCTCATGTAGACTTTAAAGTGGTGCCAACTTTGTACTAGTATATTGACTTATACTCAATAAATATAGTACTAACATTTTGAGTGTGCAGGTTTTATCAGTTTGCCATCATTGTGATTGATTTTCTGGATTAAATTATGTGAACGTCTTTCAGACCAATGGTTTGAGTGGACACTCCACCCATGCTTGTTATGGGAACCATGAAAAAATCATTGTGGACTGAAAAGATTTCACATAACTTAATCCAGAAAATCAATCATTAAGTAGTAACTTCATGTTAGCTTTAATTCATGTTAGACATTATCATCAAATACATTGCATTATAAAGAAAATTTAATCCATGTGAGATTTAATGCTGATCATAATGCACTGCATGGAATATAAGTATTATGGATGGAGATTTTTATAATGCGACAGGTGAACTGGTATATGTTGGACCCAAGTGCAACAAGCTAAAGCCAAGATTCAATCCTATGATCGAATTTGAGAAAGGAAATATGTTCCTAGTTAGATCATGAGCTGATGATGAAGGAGAGATGATTTGGATGACAAAAACCACCTCATATATCTTCCAAAATGATGAAAGTGAGACTCTTCATGTAAAGGTTGATTGATGAAATCCTAGTTCAGGGAAATACAACGGAAAATTTTAGAACAATATTGGGTACCAAACCTTTACATTAAATACTTTTTAAATGGGCCATTCTGAAATTGTGCCAACCTTCTACTAGTATAGGAACTCAACACCAAAAATGTACTAGTTACCATATCAAATTATAGTTCAATTTATTAATCATAGTAATATATACAATATTGATATTATTTTCATAAAATAACATTTAATTTTTATAATCATCTACCTTGGTTCCGAGAGAGCTGCGCGCTAGGGTTGAAGCTGCGCGCGATAGGGGTGTAGTTGCGGCTGCGCTGAGAAGCATGGCAGCACCTGGGGGAGGGGAGGTCGCCCCCCCCTTCAAGTTTAGATGAGGAATACTTCAGAAGGCTCCTCTACAGTAGAGGCAAGAAGACCTATCATCCAGAGATCCCAAAATTTATCAAGAAGCTAGAGGAAATTCCAGAAATCGCCCTTCCTAAAGAAAAACCAATGAAAATAGCTCTGGCATTGGATAAATGAGGCCTCATGGGTCAGTTTATGGGCTTATGGCCCTCCACCAAATCTACAGATGACTATATACAGAGGAATTGGAAGCCCAATCTGAAACATGGAGTAACTTGTTACCTCATTGGGAGAGGGTTCTTTATCTTTGAATTCATCTCAGAAGAAGACCGTGACTTAATCTTTAGAAATGGCCCCTACTTCATGGGGATGCAGGGTCTATACCTGAATAAATGGACACTAGACTTTGATCCCTCGATTGATCTTCCCAAAGAAGTGCCGGTGTGGGTCAGGATCCCTAACCTTCCAGTGCATTGCTGGGACCTCGAATCACTGCAGAGAATAGGAAACAGAATCGGACGTTTCATTGACAAAGCTGATAATAAGGGACAATACACCTGCGCCAGAATATGTGTTGAAGTTGATCTTGAAGCTGGTCTTCCTGAGGCAATAAAATTAATGGTCGGATCTTGGACTCATTACCAGAAGTTGGACTATGAGCACCTGCCCTTCAAGTGTAGGAATTGCCAAGAACAGGCCACTTCCAAAGATATTGTCCCAAATTGGCCGCTGGGAAAGAAGATGTTGAAGGATGGCAGAACGTAAAGAAAGGGAAAGCCACAACCAATGCCATAAGCAAGGATAAAATGACCCAGGGACCCCCAAAGGAAGGCAGCTCAAAGCCTATCCACCAGGAAGGTCCTAATGTAGCTCAAACCCCCGCAAATATTCCAGAATTTGAAGAAGCCCGGGCACCACAGGACCCAATCGATCCAATCCCTCAACCTGGAGTATCCAGTCCGTCAAAAGAACACATCAGTTTGGGTTCAGAAACAGGAGTTGAATCCTCTGAGGAAGGTGACACTGAAGCAAGCAGTCAATCAGGTACCCCAGACCAACCAAAGCGTGGACAAAAGACTGAGAAGAAGAGAAGGGAAGAGCAGTCCTACAAGGACGTGGTTCAAGGCTCACAACACACCATCCCTGAAATGATGAATACTAGATTGGGGATGAAGCTAGGAAAGAGCTCGAAAGGGGGCCATCCCCCTCATCCAAGTAAATAATGCAATACATCTCCTAGAACTGTAGAGGACTAGGCAGCTCCCTAAAAGAAGAAGCTATAAGGGATTTAGTAAGAGTAATGATGCTTGAAGTCCTCCTAATCCAGTAGAAAAAACTGGAGGAGGTTCCTCTCCTCCGAGCAAGCAACTCGTTTTGGAATAAAGGCCCAGGGAGGGCTGTAAGTGCAAGAGGAGCCTCGAAAGGCTTAGCAATGTTTTGGGACTCTACAAAGCTCGATCTAGTAGAAGAAGAAGGAACCACTCACTGGTTATTTACCAAGCTGCTCCATAAAGACTCCGACCATCTTGTAAGCCTTTTTAATATGTATGTTCCTATCTCTTTTGTTGAAAAAAAATAATGCTGGGATTCCTTAAAACTTTTTCTTAACCATCACAACCCTGAAAATTTAGTATTGGGTAGAGACTTAAATGTAACTCTTGCTCTGGCCGGAAAAAAAGGGGGATCAATAGTCCAGGACCCTGCAAGAGAGTGGGTGGAAGATTTAATGTTGGATTGGGATCTTGAAGACATCATCCCCGACAAGGGAAAGTTCACCTGGTCAAATAAAAGGATTGGACCTGGTCATATAGTTTCCCGCCTTGACCGCTTCCTTATCCATTCCTCTTTCCTAACCCTTGGGCTTATGGCGACCTCCAAGAATCTCCCGCATTATAATTCTGATCATAAACCAATCTCTCTCTCCCTCTCTCCTGAAGAAAATTTAGGTCCTATCCCATTCCGGTTTAGCCCAATTTGGGTAAATCAGGAAGGTTTCCTTGACATTGTGTCTAATTCCTGGAAGGACCCTGTTTATGGATCCCCCTTCTACGTCTGGGAAGGAAATCTCAGAAGACTCAAAGCTGATCTGAAATCCTGGGCTAAAGGACTTGGTTCTCCCATGGCTGAAAGGAAAAGAATCCAGAAGGCCTTGGAACGGCACCAATTGATCTTGGAAGAGTCCCCAGTCACCCTTGCCTTTCTCATCCAGGAAGCTGAGCTTCAAAGGAAGTACCACAAAGCCTGTAGAGAAGAGGAAATCTACTTGAGAGTCAAATCAAGGACGCTTTGGCTTCAAGATGGAGACAAAAACACTACATTCTTTCACAAGCAAGCCCAAGCCATAAAAATTTATAACTCCATCAATGAAATTCAGATGCAAGGCCAAGTAATAAATTATTTTAGAGGCATTAAGGAGGCAGCCCATTCCTTTTTCAAAAATCTGTATTCCACCCCTGATTAGGATCTAGTGGAACCGAATTCCTATCCTCTCTCAGAGATTCCAAATTTGATTAATGATGAGGACAACCTGCTACTGAACATCCCTGTTAGTATCCGAGAAATCAAGAAATCCCTCTACAAAATGGACCCAGACAAAGCTCCAGGGCCGGATGGATTTACAGCGCGGTTCTACATCTCTTGTTGGGACATAATAAAAAAGAACTTGTACAGAATGGTTAAGAAGGCTCAGAACTGTAACAAGTTGGGTGGCAACACCAACTCCTCGTTTTTGGCCCTCATTCCAAAAGAAAAAGGCGCTAAGAACTTTAACAGATTTACGCCTATCTCCCTTTGTAATACAGGATACAAAATCATAACCAATATAATGGCTAATAGACTCAAAATAATCCTGCCTAAGCTAATCCTGGAAAATAAAGGTGGGTTTGTGAGAGGAAGACAGATCCTGGATAACATTATTTTAGTTCAAGAAGCCATTCATACCAGCTACATGAAAAAAGAGAAGGGTATGGTGGTAAAGCTGGACTTGGCCAATGCCTTTGACAGAGTCAAGCATGATTTCCTTTTTGCAGCCATGAGAAATTTTGGATTCAATCAGAAATTCATTATGTGGGTAAAAGCTTGCATTTCAGCCCCTTGGATCGCCCCGTTGGTTAATGGCCACCCTACCAAATTTTTCCAGGCCTCAAGAGGATTAAGGCAAGGCTTCCCTCTATCCCCTGTGCTTTTTGTCATCCAAGCCTCTGTCCTAAGCTTCCAGCTGAACAGAAGTCTCCAAAACATGTCTCTCTTAGGCATCAGAATTGTCCCAAAGGTCAAGGATGTAAACCATGCCCAGTTTGCTGATGATACGCTTCTATTGGGAGCTACCAATCTCAACACAGTTAGGAACTTTAAAACAGAGCTTGACTATTACAGAGATAGCTCTCGAAGCAAAATAAACTTCCACAAAAGTAAGGTCTATGGCTGGACCTGTTCTCCACATGAAATGCTGGAGATATATTGAATTCTTGAAATGGAAGGCATCACTATCTGGGACACCTTTACATACCTGGGCATTCCAATTTTCAAAGCTTCACCTAGAGTTTTCCATTGGCTGCCCCTACTGGACAAACTAAAAAACAAGATCCACGCGTGGGGGGCAACATGGCTCAACAAAGCAGGTAAAGTGATTTTAATGAAATCAGTCCTTACCAGCCTTCCAATTTATCAATGCTCGGTTCTTCTATCTCCCAAAACCATTACAAACAGGATCAATGAGCTGCTTCATCGATTCCTGTGGGAGGGTGGCCGAAATTGTGAAAAAAATCTCCATCTAGTGAGCTGGGACAAGGTCACAAGGCCAAAGATGGAAGGGGGTATTCAATTAAGAGACGTGGCCACCCAAAATCTAGCCATGGGTGGCAAAATTCTTTGGAAAATGATCACAGGAAAAATAAATTGGAGCAAGCAAATCCTCCAGAAGAAATATTTTATAGGAGACAAGGAGAGATGTCTTGAAAGGCCCACAAAATTGCAGAAAGGTTCCCCGATATTCTCACTCTATAAAAGAGCCCTTCCTTTCTTCACGTCCAAGCTCACGTGGACTCCTGGAAATGGGGCAAAAATAAGAATATGGGAGGACTCGATCCTTGGGGATCAGCCTCTCAACGATTGAAGCGATCTGGGAAACATTAAATATTGGCTTCTTGCCAAAAATTGCAGCACATTGAGGGACATTTCCTCCTGGAGTAACGATGAGGAAGAATCCTAGGAAAGATGGAATCTTGGCGACTACCCGCACGAGCTCAAGGAGGAAGCTGAAAAACTGTTGGAATTATTGCAAGGGAAGTCACCCATTAGCATCAGAGCAAAAGACAAACACAGTTGGGGTTCAAGATCAGGCAAATAAACTGCAGCTAAAGGCTACGCTGCAATATTGGAGGTGCCTTGGGTCCCTCCCAATCCTGCGTCGTGGAAATCTCTATGGAGCTTCGCCTCTATTCCGAAAATTGATATTTTTATATGGAATCTGCTTCATAATAGCATTTTGACAAGTGAAAAGCTAAAGAGAAAAGGCTGGGAAGGGCCATCACGCTGCCCTTTGTGCACCCGGGCTAAAGAAATCGTCGAGCACCTATTCATCATCTGCGAGTTCACTAAAGAGGTATGGAGGCTCACATTAGGGTCAATCTCTGTAAGTCTGCCAAATTCAATAACAGAGTTGATATGTTGCTGGATCTCTCTTGATCCCTTCAATTTCAGCAAGAAAAATCTCCTCAAGCTAGCGTGGATGTGGACCCCTAAATTCCTGTGTTGGAAGGTCTGGCTGGAAAGAAATAACAGAATTTTTAAGGAGGAACGCAGACTCCCACCGCAAGTCAGAATTAAAGCTAGGAACATGCTCTCAGAAGCTTTAAGCACAATGTCTACCATCAGAAATGCGACTACCCTCTCTCCTGAAGAAGATCGCTGGTTTAAGGAGCTCAACTCGAACCAGCAAAGCAATAAAGCAACCAAACCTCCACAAAAGGAAAATTGGGAAATTAGGCTGGAAGAACAGGAATTCATTAAGTGGAGGTCATCCCTCGATGAATGGTTCCTTTTCTTTGATGGGGCCTCGAAAGGGAATCCCAGTCAAGCTGGAGGAGGAGGCATCATTTTCGAGCCCTCTGGCAACCCCCATCTGTCCTATGAATGGGGCCTAGGACATGCCTCCAACAATCAAGCTGAGTATCTGGCACTGTGGCAAGGTCTAAACCAAGCAAGGAAGCTGAACATTCAGAAGCTTACTATCTTTGGTGACTCCAAACTGATAATTAAAGAGTTACACACCAAGGAGATGCCAACGGATATAAACATTTCCCACATGTACAAGAAAGTCCTTCTCCTTCTGACGCACTTTAGAAATCATAAGGCTTATCATGTTCTAAGGAATCTTAACAATCTAGCGGATGCTGAGGCCAATCGTGGTACTATACTGAGTAAGATATAGCTAATTGTCAATGGAGAAATTTCAAATCATCCGCTTCCATAAGACTAAAGCGGCACCTGCGCTGTCTTTTCACGTGGGAATTTCAACAGCAATCCAATAGCACAAATCTGCCATGAATGTTAAGCTGGAGATGAAGCTCAGTATAACAGCTTTGAATATGCACTGTAAAGGCCCTGGCAGCCCTTTTTCCAGACACTAATCAAAATATTAACCGTTTCCGTATATATATATATATATATATATATATATATATATATATATATATATATATATATATATATATATATATATATATATATATATATATATATATATATATATATATATATATATATATATATATATATATATATACAATATTGATGTCATTACATAAACTTAATCAACTTACCATTTAATACAAACTATAGATAATATTAATAGAAATTATGTAAGGAATCAAAGTCTAAGACTGTCATCATTTTGATCTGTCACGGAGGATTAGAAATGTGTAATATAGGTGTTAACACAGTCCCTCTCCCCTCATGTTGTAAAGGGTTCTAGCTCAATGGAAGAGCACCTACATTACAAGCAGGACGATGGTGGTTCGATTCCTCTGTGCCCTAACATAAATTAATAGATGATATACAATCTTAATGATAATA